>JAYEVE010000143.1:0-105279 GCA_036346375.1 Guadua angustifolia | reverse complement strand
AGTAAGATGGCTGCTGAGGATGACGATAGCTCCATAGCTTCTGCTGCGGCACACGGAGAGAATTCTGCTGCGAAACTCCGGCCATCGCCGAGCTCGGTAAACCCTTGGACACACCAGAACTTGGGTCAATGACCCCTCCTAGGGCTTTCACCATTATTGCCTGGTGATCTTCTTGGTGCAAGCTAACGTTGTTGTTGTAGCTTCCCATCGCTTGGGCCGGTCCTGCAGCTGGAAGCATATTCCAGGAGGAGCTATTGCTTGCTGGGGCTGAATTGGCCACGGCAAACTGCTGGTTGCTTGTGTTGATCAAGCTGTAGTTAGGCAGGACGATGCTACCCGAACTATTCGCAGAAGAAATAACAAAGTCCGCGTTGTACGGCGCGGCGTCGATGGTCGTCTTGGCCGGCAAGCTGCTGGCAGAGTTGTATATGGAATCGATCACGGAGTCGAGAAAGTCATCGTCACCCTCGCCGGCGTCGACCGAGCTAACGTTTGGCTTTGTTCCAGCAGAGTACTCGACGGCGGCGCCCTTCTTGGCTTCTCCTTCCTTGTGGAACACCTTGCACACAACCCATTCATCCTAATATAACGCGGCCGACAACATAAAAAATTTTAATTAATTCACAGTTTGAATATGTATAGCCGCGAATTTTAAACACGACTAGGCCGGCCGTGCATGCAAATTGTGCATATATACCTTGGAATTGACACGTAGGCCTGCGTTGTCCCTGGAGTTCCCCTCGAGGCGGAACTCGTGCATGACCCAGTTGGTCTTGGAGCCCCTGGGAGCCCTCCCCATGTAGAACACCAGCGTCTTCTTCATCCCCACAAGTAGATTGCCACCATGCTGCTTCTTGCTGCTGAAGATCTCCCTGTCCTTGCCGGTGGCCTTCCAGTAGCCCTCCCTGGTTGCACGGTTGGTGCGCATGCCCGTCGGGTATTTCATGTCCTTCTGGCAGAAGAAGTACCACTCGTTCTCCCCTATCTTCGCCTTGCCTTCATAAATATGTGTCAAGAAGAAATTAATTATACACATACAGCTCAAATTAAGCTCTTTCTTTCATATAGAAAGACCAGCTCTTTTTTGCTGCTTTGATGAAGGAAGAAATAGTTGTGTGTACAGAAAGAAACTAGATGCGACTTACTTGGGAGATCCCATGGCTCGCACTTGTTGAGGTCCACCTCCCCGACGGCACGGGAGGTGAAGCTAGGGTTTGTGAGACCCCGTTCTGACGAACAGAACCTCCATGTGATTACTGTGCTATTCCCTGGATCAGTAGCTAGCACTCACATGTTTACAACAATTGGAAATCACAACCACACATTTAATAATTAAGCGGAAACGATTAAATCAATAAAAGCTTCCTTAATCAAAAAATAATAATATTACAACTCAGAGAAATATAGCAAAAGAAGCAAGCCTTGTGGTTTACCCATCCAATCCCGCAATGACCAACTGCATAAACTTGAGATAGAACACGAAGAGGAACCCGCAACTTACGCACGAAAAGCGAACTCGAAGCCGCGCTAACTCAACTTCCTACAATATAATTAGGCAAGGGTGAGTATTTTACATACTCAGCAAGACTTGAGCAAATCCTACAATACATGCAGGCCATTTCAAGGAAAGACTACTACAGTTAATTTGCATAAAGCGAATTTGAATTTGTAAACCAAGTTATTTGCAAACGGAATTTATAAAAGAGCAGATTAATTGATAGCAAATAAGTAAGCATAAATAACACTCACCATCCTCCATGACGTGAGTTCGAATCGATCCTTGCCATCGCATGGCATATATCCAGTTCTTTGTCCACACAGGGCACAACTGGTGATACCAATACTTGCCCACAGGGGTATAGCATTGGGTCATCGTAGGGTAAGCTAACTCATAAAATAAACCTTTTGAAAATCAAAGCTAACATTGGAATGACTTCACCGAGTGCTCATGACCATGGCCTTGCTAATTAATTAGATTTAAACTCTGCAGAGGTGTACAACTTTACCCACAAGGAATGACCCACCTTTTGCAAGATCACACACCTCCAATAGGACATTGTGTCCGCCAGCGATCATACATAGTTGTTAGATTACCTAGACATGACTTTGATCCAAATTTCAGACGTTAACCCCCGTAGAACTAGAAACACACACCCAAGCCGTGGATCCACTTTCACACACAACACAACGCTTTCTAAACACGGCAGAGATGCATAAGGTGCATGGGTGGAAACCCCACCCAAGGCATCAAACGGGAATGCTTGGGGACCCGCCCAAGCGCATTCAAACGGGAATGCTCGTGCTAGCTCTCGCCTACCAATGAACAAAGCCACATCTAAATAACTTAATAGGCTAAGGCTACCCCATAATAGCCCTCGTGGTTGCACGGAAATCGGATCAATAGCGTCCCATTGCTCGGTCCTTAATTGTGACACGGCAACACTTCACCTACACTACGTGCAATTCCTTTCGCACAACCAGCTATTGCCAATAATACGCCCGCATCAAAGCATAGTTTCATTTTGGGTTTTAATCAAAATTACCCACAAACAACAAGGCCATTTTCAATGTTTTCAGAAACAATTATTGAATTGATCATCGCCTATTTTGATTCTAAAGCATGGCTAGCAGGAATAAAATAAACGCATATACCCATGATGACATTAAGTAATGCCTAACCCTATTACGTGGGTTATCAAGGTTCACATTTCCATAATCTTCAAAGGAGGATTACAAGACAACAGTATAACTATCAATCCACAAAATAGCAATTTACGTAAAAGTAAACGCATGCATAAAACAATTTGATGCACAAAAGGCATAGAAAATAGTAGGATCAATATGGTCAAAGGATGCTTGCCTTGCTTAATTGACGAATACGACAAAGATAAGGATTGCGGTTGACGACGACGATGACGAAAACAACAACGTCGGGTTCTACACGTCGAACAATGGAAAATACAGCAAATACTAACTTCAATAAGGGCAAAAGAAATAGATAGCAAGAACAAATAAACTCTGATAAAGAAACAGGGATTGCTCTTTATGAATTCATTAATCTTATTTTACGAATTCAAGATGCAAAGATTGGTTAGATTAATCATTAGTTGCAAGCTTCATTGATTTACTATTCATAATATGAGTTCTGCTAATCTTATTATTTACAGGTTTTACTCTATTAGGATTCAGATTCAAAGCAAGACGAAATAGGAATATTTTCTTAGATTATGGTAGATTATAACCTAAAGATCGATTCTAGGATATTCTTCACTAAATTCGGACCTAGACAAGCTATTTTGTGAGTTATTGAAGAGGCTTAAATGATCATATCGGAGTATGAATGATTCGTTCTTTATCGTTAATTGATTTCGCTTAGAATTAGCTTTACATTAAGATAAATTTCTTGATCGATGACTATCGCTAGCATTTCCATCATTTTTGAGAAGGTTCTCGTGATAAAATAACTAATATCTGATTTCTTCATTCTTTCCTAAAGTTTATTCATTAGCATTAAGGTCCAAAGTAATGTGATTACTTAAGGTTGTTCAACTATTAAGAGTAATATGCAAAACATGATGAAGTATGGTTATTTCTTTATACTAAGATGATTTATATTTTGTATAACAATCCTAAGTCGATTCCATAAATTTTAGGCTTTGGCTGATACATTATATTCATTGTTGAAAAGGCTTAAGTGGCATTGTAAAGTTTACACTATTCGGAATCGGCAGGAAAGTGAAACTAAAGGTTAACACTTAAGGGTTTTAAACTAATAAGATTAATATGCAAACCTTAATGAAATCAGATTCTTTTTATAGAATATGGTAGTATAAACTTTGTACCATGTTACTAAACTAGTTTAGCATATTTTAGTGTTTGGATGGGTTATTTTATCTATTGTTGAAATAGTCTAAATGATCACAATGCTAATCACTAAATCGGCCAACTTTATATTGTGATTGCAACTACAATATACACGATCTTTGATCCGTTTTTTCAGTGTTAGCGGTAGAAATCCTAGAATTGTTTTAAAATTCGGTTTGGCATTATTTTAACTTTAATTGCAATAGATTAACTATTTACTTATGGTTATAACTAACATCTCCTTTCATTAAAAGAATGAAATTCCAACCTTATCTTAAATATTTTCACATACACGTATCCTTCTGTTTTCGTGAACTTATTGCAGATTACATTATCATTTTGTGAGCCATTAAGCTATGATCTTGCTAAAAGCCATAATAGGGTTCATTAAAGATGGCAAAGCAAACAAGATAAACTTAATCCAATCAATTGAGCATCTATACATGTTTGAGCTTATTATGATCCCAGGACACATATGACTTTAGGTAATGATTTTTGGAATTACATTTCTTCAAATACAACAACATCCCTAATAAGGTTTATTCCTAAATTTAATTTCACTAATTGTTTTGTGACTCTACAATTAAGTATTTTGGTATATCTAAATACATTCTGATCCTAACATCTCAGGAATATTGATTTCATCATTTCATGGTTTATTATACACAAAATCTCATTAACCACCATATTAACACCATAGTCAATGTTTAATCTGAATAATAGTCACATACTCCAAACATTAAATCTTTTTGTATATTTAGATTCATCCTGAATTCTAAAACCTCATGAATATTGATTTCATCCCCTCATTACTTGTTATGCACAATTCTCATTAAAAACTATATTAGAACCATATTAGTATCATAATCAAAGTTTAAATTAAATAATTACACAGCAGTTCAAAAATTAAATATTTTTATATATTTAGATTCTTTCTCATTTTATATGAGCATACAAATTTATTGCACTGGGATTGAAACTATTTTTAAAAAGATATCCATGATTGGTTGCTACTCGGTTTGAAAATTAACTGGAATTGGAAAATACGCTTTACTCAAAAGAAAACGCCTTCTGCTCTGAGCTTCTTCTACCTCAGGCTCGTTGCTCCTGCACGCAAAGACAGAAGAACAGAGCAGCTCCTGTGGCTCCACGGCGAGGGCACTCCGGCGGTCTTCCGGAAAATGCGAGGGCACCAGCGGCATCAGCTCGGCAAGGGGAGTCCGGGGGTGCAGTCGATTCGACCGGAGAAGGAGCAGGGCGGCGCGCATCCAAGCTTGGGCGGCGGCCATGGCGGTGGCTCGGCGGAGAAGACAAGCAAGGGCAGTAGAGATTAAATCGGTGGCCTTGTAAGCATCACGGGATCACAGGGAGTTCATTTTCGAAGTTCACCTGAAGAGGGAAGGCCGGAGGAGCACCGCCCACGGTGGCCTGAGCTGAGGAAGAAGGTGCTCACGGCGGCAGCCATATTTCGCATGAAGGAGACTGAATGTTCTTGAGGGCTTTCGCTCAGTGGAGCTTGGGGATGCACTAGCTCCAAGGGATTCGGGAATGGGAGGCTCTCTCGCGAGAATCACAGTCGGCTTTGAGCTCCAGAGGCTACTGGAACTGGCGAACTGGGGAGGGAGTTCTTGCGCTGGTTGAGGAGGGAGAAGGAGTGGAGGGGAGGAAGTGGAGCACTACCACTGGTGGTTCCCAAAGTGGCGTGATATCTGAGGCTTGGGCTTGCTCTGGCATCGATGGAAAGTTCTGGAGACATGGAGTGACTGCAACTGGACCCATATGGCAGAGAAAGAGCAAGAAAACCAGCTTAGGGATGGATTCGGCTAAATGCAATGAACCGGCATTAATTTCGCCTGATAATCCTTGCCAGAAATTTTTCATACTTTTCGTGTAGTTTCTTCTGGAAGTAGATGATCTCCAGTAAAAAGTTTAGATCGAAATAATTTGTAGATTATTTACTAAAATTCTGACACTGTACAATGCACAGGATTTCCAATTTCTGATTTTAAATTATCAGACAATTCAAATATTTTTATAACTTTTTGAAACTTTGTTTTTCAAATTAATTTGAGCTAAGTGTTCTTATGTAAAATTTTCAGCTCAAGATATTGCTTCAGTAATTTATTAAAATTCTGACAATACATTATTTTGATTTAAGAGTTGTCTTTCCATTTTATCTCTTCATTTTTCTATGCATAAAATTTCAATTTCTGGCTAAAAGGATTTGATTGAATGATCAGGGTTCTCATGGCAATTTTCTAAATTTTTACTTTTTACATTTTTGCCTTTTTACCATTATCCATTCATTAATTCTCTTTATTTGATTTTTCATGCATTGCAAAACTCCAAGGGAAATTCAAATAAAACCAATAGCATCAAGAACTCAGAAATAAATATTTTCAAATTTAAAATATTTACTTTTACTTTATTTAAAATTTCAGGATGTTACCGGGTTGAAGAACTTCTGCATGAGGTAGCTTGTGATGACCTCCTCATCTGTGGGGTGGAACCTGAACCCGGGAGGCAGGAACCAGGCGCCTTGCTCTGGTCTCACACTGGCACTCTCCACCATGCTTACAGAAGAATTGAAGTACGTACTCCAGATCAAGGAAGCGCTAGCTAGGTGAGTCAGACCACTACTGGACTACGGAGTTGAGAGGAAGAAGAAGAAGAAAGGGAGTAGCTAGATCAGTGAGGGGGAGAAGAAGCTTGTGGGCACAAGAAATGTGGAGACGGAGGAACAGGAAGGGATAAAGGGAAAGAAGAAGCCAATTTAGTTTTATATCGGGATCGAACAAGAGTCCACACCAATCTTGCCTAGGAAGGAATTCTTCACTCGGTTTTGAATAGAAAAAATCAAAGCGGTTTAAATGCTTTTCTCGCTGCCTTCGCTAGAGTCAATCGTGGCCGTCAGATCAGAATTATGGAATGATTAGAGCGATCTGACGATTTAATTTGGCTTTGATAACCCCCTTTGTTTGTTTTTTTTTTTTTTTTTGGACTGGAGGCTGTCCGGAAGGCTTACGTGGTAGGCCACTTGACTTTCTTTTGTTATATATGTTGCTGAGAAAGATACTACAAATTATTGTGCTCATCTACATGTCTAAGAACATTATTACTCCTCTGTTATAAAAATAGATTTTGTTTGAGTAGTTGTTGTTGACATGCACGGTGTGCTATGCACAATTTCCCTTTATTTTCCCTCCCTTTCCTCAGACAGGATAGGGCTTAATTCGATTTATTGCCGGTGAGTTGTCCAGGTCTCGCGGTTAGTCATCTTGGATTGCTTAACTGAAAAGTATACTCCTCTATATTGGTAAGCAAGCCACAATTTTTATCAAGCGCATGCAGCGATGTTGATTTGGACTAATTTTAGATAGACTAATTATTAGCTAGCTAAAAATTAGTTCTAGCCATTAGCTAACTAACAATTAGCTCTAGTCCATCCAAACATGGCCTAAAAAGGAGTGTGCATGCTTGGTTCGGCCTCTTTGGTAATTGCCACCTCTTTCAATTTGGGAGTCGTTTAAATTTTTAATAAATTAATTGAAAAACAAAAAAATTAAATCTTTTGAATTTTATATGGCAAGTGTGGTCTAGTTTTGTTCAAAAAAAAATATCAGAAACATGTAGGTAAAACCGGTTCGATGATCGAAGATAATAATAAAAAGATATTAGCAAAAAAGAAAAAAATTAGATGGCATATTGCCTAATAATTGCATGCACAGCTAGCGATGCATGCTATGTGGTGCAATGCGGGTCGCCGGCCAGTGGGCCATTTCGCACGGAACACGAAGCCAGCATCGTTGCACTAGTAAAAACACCATTTTTGGTCATTTTCTCAGAGCCAGACTGTGGGAGGAATCTTGCATCTGCAGAGCCAAATTTAAAACCAAATGCAGGCAACCAAACATGAGAAAAAAGAAAGATTCTGTATCTATTGATATAAATATGTGTATGCGACCAACCAAATGCCCCTAAGCGCTTGATGCGTCACGCATGCATGTAAAGCATCTACATATATACTAAATTAAAGCTGCTATATATGGTCATCCATTGAAGATTCATACTAATTCTTTTTTTTAATAAACGGCAGGACCTCTGCCATGCATTAAAGATAAAAGGGGAGGAATCCATTACAGAGCTGAATATCACAGACTCAAAAACAACCCGAGGCTAAGAAAGCGAAAAAACCAAAGGAATTCTACAGGCACGCGCAGGGAATAGCAAACCCCTCAACCTTCTCCTAGGGAAGGAAAATAGGTTCATACTAATTCTGACGAGCATGCACTTAGGCGCGCTTGCTCTTGCAATATCGTCGTGCTAATTCAAGTATACCAACAATGCATTTGCATTTAGTTGACCACACAAATTAGTTTCAATGTTAGCAGCTGAAACATATGACTTTCCTCTTTTGAATGATCGAAGCCTACAGATCTCGAATACGGCTGTTCATACCATGGAACAATCGAAATTTTGTCTGGTGGGTTCTAGGTTTGGGCTTGCTAGCTAGAATTAAACCTCAACTAGGTAAACTAATCTGGAAATATAACCGCTTCTCATGTGATTAATGTGAGAACGGTTGTTGGTATATCTAGCAACTTATGACTTTTGACTAAAGAACAAGACGGTTTAAGACTTAACGAAGACACATGTGCGAAGAAAAGAGATGTCTGTAGCGATATTAATTTCCACCCCTTAGAAAGGCATAAATAGGGTGGCCTATGTGCACAGAAGGACAATCTTCATCTTGATCGGATTGCATTCTAATCCAAACTCATTCTTAACATTCCTTCTATCCATGACAATAAAGTTTCTACTTATGCATGGCAGATCCGTCTTTGGCTAATTGTTAGCAACTCGTTAACGATCGAGAGGCTAATATTGTGTGAGCGTGATTTGCGGATCGGCGATTTGGGCGATCTGGGCGATTTTCAAACGTGCGGAAGCAGGCGCCGTTCCTCCTGCTCGCCGGTGCTTGGATCCTGGTAATGGCACATGATCGGTAAGGTTTTGGTTTCTCATGACCGGATGTCTTTCTTCTTCTGCTTCGGTGACGATTGCTGGTTTAAAATCCCGGGTGCGCAAGGATGAGGGGGTTTGTTCCAGTGTGGCGTCGGAACAGGAATTGAAGGCTGCGAGAGCGAAATTGTCGGCTGTGGTTGACTCGGTGGCGGCGGTCTGTTCCAGACCACGTTCCGGCGTTGGCAGCAATTCTCGTTCCAGATTCTGGAAGTCCTGCGTCTCCGATGAGGAGTCCTCCGATGAAGATGTAATTTCTACTTCGGAATTCATCGCGGAGGCTAAGGCTGAGGGATTTTCTGTGGGCGATCTCCAACAAGCGGAGGAGGGGCTGTCGGAGGGCAAATCTTCAACCTCTCGTCGGGCTAATCGTTTGTTGGCAAATCGCATTGTCAATACATTAGTTCTTCGTAAGGTTGGGGTCAAGCCATGGCAGGGTCCCTTACCCCCGCCTCGGGTGTCACCACCGAGAACCTTTGGAGATGTGTTGAATTCGGCAAATTATGGTAACTTGGGTTCACGTCGAAGTGGTTCGAATTTAAATTTGTTGAATTCAGATTTGTTGCCTTCTGGTTTACCAATGGATGCGAGTAATTATGGTACTAAGTCGATGTTAAAATTTAAAATTCCTGAGGGGTGTTGTGAGGTGGAAAAATCCTTACCTTCACATGCATATGGAAATTTTATTCAGCCCAAGTTGGCCCAGTGTTTTTTACCCGGTGATCCGAATTGGATTATCTCGGCCCGAGTAAAGATTCAGCGGACACGAGTGGTCAGTTTGCGCTTTTCTCGCATACGGGCTCTTTCGTCCCAACCCTAAACGCCAATCCTAGACCTCTGTTCCGCTTAGGCGATCTTACGCGGCGGTGGTGCGCGAAGGGGGTCGGCCGATGGTTTCGCAGGTAATGGTGACGGTGGAAGCGGGAGCAAGGTTGATCAGGTGGCGCAGAGGTTTCATCTTGGGTTCAAACCGGATTCAACCCCGGTATCTCAAGGTCTTGATTCCGTGGGGACGAGGTTTTTACGGTGGTGGTGGCTACAATCGTGGGGCGTATGGCCGAGGAAGAGATTTTCGGCAAGGTGGAAGGGGTATTCATGGTGAGGACCAGGTTTCTGGCCGAATCGGAAATGGAGGAGGTGGTTATGCTGTTCGTGGAGTTGATTCTGTGGTCGGGGGCAGCATTGCGTCTGTTGGGCGTACGCAAATTCAAGTCTCCAGTGCCAATACTGGTGGATGCAATACTCCTACTCCTGTTCATCTTCCGGCAATAGAAGTGGGTAAGCAAACTTCCAGTCAGATGCTAGCTATTGCTGGGTCAAGGGAATTAGCAGAGGCATCAGGGGCAGAATTAGGGGCATTAGCTAAGGGAGTAGTGAAAACCAAAATTAACAAACCTTACTGCTATAGATGTCTTACTAAGGGTCATGTTATCTCGGATTGCACCACAGAGTTGAATTGTGAAACCTGTGGTTCGGATGAACATGTAGCAAAGGCCTGCACAGCAAGTAAGCATTTTAAGTCTGTGGCTATTCCCAGCGGTTATGCTGTGGAGGGTTTGGGATTTTATTTTGTCCCATTTCCTGGTACCCAGAAGGTGTCTTCTGATTCTACGGTGGCACTTGTCAAAGTGATTGAGGGTACTATGTTAGGGATGAATGTTAGAGCTGAACTGGAGAGACTGCTCCCAGGTAATTGGAATTGGAAGGTAGATGATTGTGGCCCCAATACTTTTGTGACGACATTCCCATCTAAGGCTGATTTGCAGAGGCTTGTTGAATGGGGACCCAGAGTCGCTAAAAGTGTTAAGGCTACTATGAGTATTGAGGAGAAGGAGAGCTCGGATGTTTATAGGTATGAGATTCCAAAGGTGTGGGTTCGATTCGGAGGTCTTACTCAAGATCTGCGGTACTGCTTTTCCATTATTTGGGCCGTGGGTTCCATACTTGGGGCTACTCGAAGGTGGACATGAAATTTACTAAGAAAATAATGTGGCTAGAGTCAAGATTGCGGTTCGAATCCGATTTAATTCTGAATTTGTCGATTGTGGTGATTGGGGATTATGTGTATGAACTTCGGTTTAGTGGGAAAAGAACATGGACCCGGAGAATCCAATGCTTATAAATATGGATCTTGATCCGGAGGATGGTGCGGATGATGACATGGAAGAGGATCTTCTGGATGATGTTAATGGTCAGAGTAGCAGTAAAAGAATGGAAACAAAGAAGATCAACGCTGGGACTTCTGTTCAAGTCAGCTCAACCCCTGCTTCATCTCGTCAGGTTCCTGCTGTCGTTCTCAATTTGCCAGTCGGCACTATTCCGACGCCTGGGTTAGCTTCGGCTGGGACTTTGGATGAATGCAGTCTGGGTGATCGGCAGGAGGAGGTCAATACGCCAGTGCCTGTGATTTTGGCTAAGCCGGCTGACACTCCTTCATCCAAGGTGACAAAGGTTCTACCGTTGGCGATAAAGGAGTCTTCTCAGTTGGTGGTGTCTCCAATTCGTTCCAGTAAACGGATGGCAGCAGTAGCGGATCAAAATATTTTGGAACGAGCTGCTAGATTGAAAGCAAAAACTAATCTGGAAGCTTCTGCGGGGGAAGGTATTACCAACTTTTCTCATTTTGATTCTTTAAATAATGCTGTTATTATGAAGAATATGCAATCTGTGGGAATATGTTTGGGTACATCTGATTCTGTGATTGCTCGTAATGTGAGATCTCTACATAACTTGCTATCTCAAAAGCGGTGATAGGCATGTATCTTCGGGGATACAACCATGTGTAAGGATAGTGAGGAGTGTTTAGAGAGTTCGGTGGATACTGGACGTGAGGGATATTAATCTTTTTTGGAAATTGCCGAGGGTCTTAGTGAGGGTGAGGTTGATTATTTGGTGATCAACAAGCTCGCACTGCTGTGAACAAATCTCAACAGTAATAAAGGGAAAAAAAAAGAAGGTAAGAGAATTTAATTTGTTTTAGTGGTAGAATAATGAAAGGGATTTTTTGAATTATAATTCAGGTTAGCGTGATCCAAAAAGTTTAAATTTTATCGATCTTCGTTAGAAAAGAATTTGGATTTCATTGCCTTATTGGAAACCGTAGGAGGGAGTGCTCATGATTTTCTTCGCAATCTTTGTGCGGGTAAGAACTTTTGTGTGCAATCGTAAAGCTCCTCTTGGTAGGTCTGTGGCATGTTAGTAGGAGTTAACTGATGACTTTTGATATAGGAGTGTCGACGATCGGATCGCCAACCGCAAGAAGTGAGGTAGGGTAGAACGTTAAGGACCCGAAAGCGGCGTTCACTCTAACGGAGGAAGCTAGCGGACGGAGGATGGTCGAGCTGGGCGACAACGAACACGAGACACAAGTTTTATATCGGTTCGAGCCCTGCGGTAATGACTCTACTCCGATCGCCTTGCGCGGTGACTTTCTTGTTATGTGGGTGTCACGAGCGGTGTTTACAACTCAAGATAGTAATGAAGATCCTAGCTCGAAGCCGTTGTATTGCTCGGCCTCCTTGAGCTCATGCATCCTTGGTCTTTATATCCCTTCGCACGCGTATCGGCGGGAGAAACTCGCGGATCGTGGCTCTTAATCGCTTAGCGAAGACAAGCTTCAGAATCGCTTCCGGGCTTGCCGCGCCTCCGAGTCATCCCCACGACCCGCTCTTCCAAGATATCGCAAGTCAACGCTAGATCCGAGACCCTTAGGTGGACCGAGGGCCTCGAGATGAGACCCGCCCGAGCGAGAGGTCGCGGAGTCGAGCTTCGGGCACACAGCGCTGAGGTCGAGCGCCCAGTCGCGTCGTCAGTCGTGGTCGGGGCCTCCGAGCATGGGGATCCGCTGACCGTGATGCCGATGGGTCGAGGAGCTCGAGCCTCGTCGGCCACCCCCGAGGCTCTAGGCTCGGAAGGAACCCTCGGGGCGACCTCGAGCCTATCTTGGGACGAAAAGACCTTCGTAGGTCTAAACTCCTTGGTCGAGGCTCGAGGCGGAGACCACAGCAAATCTTCGGCCTCGACACACAGCAACCCTCGGACTTGATGTTGAATGCGGATGTGAGCGGTTGGCGTGCACTGGCGGCGTCTCGACTCCGGGCCTTAATTGCACCCGTCGGATCACGGCTGACACGCGTCTTTTGAGGCGCCGTAAGGGCAGTGTTTTTGGTGTGTTTCGGTTCTCGAGGCCAACGCATACGCCATTAGCCGAGACCCTTTGCTCTTGCGCCCTTTGTCTTCAAGCTTCTCGCTCGAAGCCCTTTCTTTTCACTCACTCCTCGACCAGCGCGCCCACGACGCCATGACCAAGCTTGGGAGGAGCACCTGTCGTCTGACGCGAGAATGAAAAGAGCTCGAGACCACAGGGATAGTAGACCCGGTCACATGGCGGTTACTCGGCAAGCGAGACCGAACCTCGCCTCTAGGATGACGAGATCGTCTGCCCAGCATTCACGCCCACCTTGGATGCATGGACCCGGAGAGTGAGTTAAAGTGGCGGGACGTCCTCTCTAGCTGCGAAATAGAGCTCATCAATCTGTACCAAATTCCATCCTCACGCCGCCATCTTTTCCCATCTATGCGAGGGATTCTCGATTCTCCCCACCCTCGGCCGTTTTTTCGCCACTACTCCCTCTTCCGCTCCGGAAGGACCACGTTGTCGGTGTCTGTATTCCGACTCGACCAAGCTCAAATGGTCCTTCCGGCGCGCCGTGCCTGGATTCGCTGGTCCCCGTCCGAAGCGTGGGTTTACTCAAGAAAGGGGGGAGTACGGGCTCGACGTCACGAGGGCCCCGTCACACCAGAAGAAGGAGACCCCGAGCCCGGAAGATCTGGAGGTCGACGAGGAGGCCATCGCCGCCATCCACATTTGCGCCGCAGCGGCCTTCGGCGAGCAATCGCCGCCGATTTCTTATGAACCGTGTCCCTCCGCGAGGAGGAGCACCCATTCTTCGAGATTACTGGTATGGCTAGCGACCCCACTCGTGAAGGCACGATCCGCAAGGCCTCTGCCCTTGGAACTTCTCGTCAAGCCCATCCTTTAGCCTTTCTCGACGCCCATGTTCTTGCGGTAGCGAGAAGAATCTGAGGGTCTCCAACAGGATGTTCAAATGTTTGGGAAAGTCGGCGCATGGATACACCCTTGACGACCCAGTCCGAAGAATGCACTTCACGGAAGGCCGAGGTAAGCCGTTCCGACCACCCCTTGACCACTGTTTTTAGCGAGGGTCTTTCCGACCACATAAGATCTCAGACCATCGAGTTGCTCGACACGCCAGAGGATGCTCCCTGCTGCGGTGGGGGCAAGAGCAAGAAGGGGAAGAAGAGGCTCCCCAGTACGGACCGACCCAATCGGAGGCGATGAAGCGCCATGTCGAGTGGGGGATCGTGCTACGGTGAGGGCCCTTCCGGTCGAGCCCCCAGTCCTTGCGTTCTTTCCATGCCTTGCTTTTTTAACATTCCTTCTTTCGCGGCAACTTGAGGCGGCCGCCGAGTCTCAGTACCCTACTGCCCCAAAGCCTCGAAGACGAGCCTCGCCACATGGCTGGTGATGAGGGCCGCTCGGACCGGGTCCCAGTGTCGTGAGAACACATAAGCGTGGCGCGCCTCGACATCGGGGCAACAAGACCTCGACGGCTCCTGGCGAGGAGGAGTCTGTGGCCCGTAAGCTCCCGAGACCTGAATCTACGCCGCCTTTTCCGCATCCTTCGCTTAGCGCGTACTTTTGATCGCAGAACTTGAGTATCCGAGCTCAAACTCCGCCTGCTTGACGATGGCCGTTGTTCGTGAGGCAGTCGAACCGAGGAGGAGAACGCCTTAGTCGCTGGCTCGCGCCGATCCACCGTGGAACACGACTTACTGAGCCAGCCCTTGGTCGGTGAAGTTCTACCAAGGCTCGGCGACTTCGTCGGAAGAAAATGAGCCCGCCGGTCGTATGATTCAAGACCTGGCGAGGCCTACGTATGAGAGACGCTGCCGACGAGCTACCCGGTTACCGAGGGGAGGAAGCTCGAGCGCTGAGGCCACGCTTCAGGCGACCACGCCACCCGCGGCCGCTCAGAAGTGTGAGACCGCGACTCATGGCCATGGGGACGCTGGTCGGTCAGAGCAGCTTACGCCGACTTCTCAAATGGTGGATCGTCGGACACCGAGGTCGTGGGTGCCCCGCCATGGGGGTCGTGGCGCCGGCAGGATCGAGCCGTGTGCCCTCTGCCATGGGCGAATCTTGAGTTCCGATCATGGAGATCGGGGACAACACCGCCTTGCCTCGCCTCTGTCTGGGACTCGACCCGGGGGGCAACGGGTAACTCAGCCGCCCTCATGGCGGGATTCGTGACCAGCCCAAGTCGTCGTGATGCTCGAGGTCGACTCGCACCAAGATCGCGATCGAGGAGGAGGGGGAAAATCCTCGTGATCGCATTGAAGACCGTGAGGAATTCACCCAGCGAAGCTCGAGAGGGCGCCCCAGGTAAGGACTCTCTCCCGCGTACTTCTCACCTTGTAGCTTGTCTCCTTGTCCTTTTCACCTTCGCCACCCTTTTGACGTGAAGGTGACCGATCCACGCCATCCGAGGGCTTCAAGGCCTTCGAGAGCATGCGGATGTGCTAAGAGGTCTCCTCGATGTGGTAGAGGCGCGGGAGGTTGAGCGCGACAGGCTCGTCCGAACCATTGAGGTCGACCAGAGGGAGCTCGGCGGAGGAACCAAGAGCTCGAAGATCTACGCCGACGATGAGGGCGCCTGGAGATGACCCACGCGCAGAGCTCGAGCAGCACTCGGACCTCGACGGCGACTTTTGCTTTAAAGCAAGGAGCAGGAGCGCCAGACGCCACCACGGCGCTCGAGGTCGCGCAGGCCAAGATCGAAGCTCTGGAGAAGGCTTCCGCGGAGGCGTCGACTCCCGAGCTCAAGGCCAAGGTGCTCCAGCTCGAGGAGGAACTTGGGAGCGTCAACAAGACGCTTGAGGCCGAGCGGGCCAGGTCAAGGACTCGGAGAAGGCTGCTATGGGCGGGCATACTGCGGCAGAGGCACCTCCCGAGCTCGAGGCCAAAATCCTCGAGCTCGAGGAAGCTCGACCATGCCACCAAGCGCTCGAGGTCGAGCGCGCCTAAGGTCGGAGGCGTTGGAGGCGGCCATGAGGCCATCTCCGAAGACAAGACCAAAGCTCCCGGACTCAAGAGAAGCTCGAGCGCCTCGGTAAAATAAGAGCGCCTGCAGCTCACCGAAGAAGAGCGACGTCGGCCGCTGGATGCTTCCCAACCAAGCCCTCCTGCTCCAGGGGGAGATCGCAACCCTGAGGGCAAAAGTGGCCCAGCTCGAGCAGGAAAAGCTTGCCCGCGAGATGGCCGACCTGTAGAAAACGTTAAAAGCAGGGAATGTACTAACAGGAAACAGTTTGCTTTCTAGTGAACAAAGAAACCTCGTCCCTGTTATGAATCCGTGGCCTTGGGGATACTTGAAGTCACCATCGCCGCTTTGTTCGCCGCCCGTGCTTTTTTAGGTCGGTGTCTGCGTGGAAGTTATACCTGACCCGTTGGGCCCGAGGTCGAGTGACGCGTGCCTTGGGCACAAGACGTAGATGTGGACGTGAGGCCACGACCTGCAAAGTGGAGGAACAATCCGCAATGGCAGAAGAACACGAGGCGAACATCATTAAGTAGACCGTCGTCATGCTGCCCTTGCGACCATGCGCATTGCTCGATCGTCAAAGCGGCGAGGTTCGTGACTCGAGCCCGCACAGGGGAGAGCTAGATTGCGAAGAGGTTAACTTACGCTTAGCTTGCGTCTCACCGAGGGTGAGCGTAAAACCTCGCACTAAGACTTTAGGAGAATGAGCAGCTGCTGGACGGGGTCATGTTAGGAAAGAGGGAGCCACCGAAAAGAAAACCAAAGAACACAAAAGGAAGCAGATAAAAGAAAAGAATGGAAGACCAAATTTTTATTGAAATATGAGGCATAGAGGTTACACATAAAATTTCGAAGTTGATCTATGTTCCACGAGCTAGAGAGCTCTCTACCATCGAGGAACGGCTAAGCCGTAAGCCCGTGCGATCCGCTGAAACGACTCTATAGGGGCCCTCCCACATGAGGATAACTTATTGCTTGGACAGCTCTGAATCCGCCGAGCTAGGTCCCCAACAAGGAGCCTCCTAGGTCGATCTGATCGACGCATGTCCGCGAAGAGCTTGCAGGTAGTGCGTTGATCGTAGGCACTACCTGCTACCTTACTTCTCTCGCTAGGGTAAGGTCGAGACCGTTACACGCTCAAGTCGACGGTGGACCAAGTGGCGACTCGGCAGAGCCTAGCGTGACCTCGGGAGGCGGGACGGCTTCATGATCGAAAACAAGCCGGAAGGGCGTGGACCTCGTGGTTCGGCTTGTCGGGGGTACGACAGACCATAGGACGGTGGGAAGTTCGCTCACCAGTGCCTTGCCGAATCGTTCGAGCTCATCTGCAATCTCCGCTTGACGCCTCCGACGATTTGCCCGTTGGCGCGTTCCGCCGCCTCCGTTGTTCGGGTGAGCCACCGTCGCGAAGCATATCTTGATGTCGAAGTTCCTCGCAAAACTCCCCGGAACAACTCACCGTAAACTGCTGTACCGTTGTCGCGATTAGTTTGCACTGAACCCCATACCGGTGACCACGCTCAAGCGGAAAAACGGATCGCCGCCGAGTCAGAATGGTCGAGACCGGTTCGCCTCTATCCACTTGGTGAAGGTGTCGACAAAGAACGCAATGTAAACTTCTTCCCGGTTGCTTGAGGGAAAGGACCGAGGATGTCCGATCCCCGTGTCGAGAAGGGCCATGCGAGCGGAATGGTCCGGGAGCGCGTAGGCGGTTGATGCGACCTTCGTATGCGGAATTGGCATGCTCGGCAGTGCGGACGATATCCGAGCATCCCGGGCCGAGGGCCAATAGTATCCCATGCGGAAGGCCTTCCACCATTGTCCTGACGAAGAGTGCGCCCACAGAGGCTGAGTGGATGTCATGCGCAAGAGGTACTTACCCTCCTCCGTGGAGATGCACCGTGTTAGGATGCCGTAAACATTACGCTCAGAGCTCCCCTCGACGAAGCGTAGCAAACCGCCTCGGGCGCTGATTCTGCTCCTCTCGGCAGGGTCGGGTGGCCGGTCGCCCGGAGAGGTATCAGAATGGCCTCGGCCAGAAGGGATTCCTCGACCACGGCAATCGTGGCCTCTCGTCGGAGATCGACGGGCCGAGAAGCGTTCAAGATGACGCCGGGATAGCGCCGCCGGAGGAGCCGAGCTTGGAGAGGAACTGCGCTGAGTTGTCCCTCCCGATGTGCTTGAGCTCCAAGTTCCGAACCATTTTTTCCATCTTAGCGACCTCGGCAGGTACTTTGCCATCGAATCTCCCGAGCATTGGTAGTCCTTGTTGAACTGGTTGATGACGAGCTGGAGTCGCCTTCACGACCAGCGCGCACACCCAAAGCCTTGCAAGCTCGTGGTCGCCAGAGGGCTTCAGACTCCACATTGTTGGTCGCTGAAGCAAAACGTAATGACGTACCTCAATTCGCCGCGCGGGTGAGGATAAGTATCCCACTTCGAAGGCTTGAAGGACCTCGAGCCGTCGAAGAACATGACCAGTGGTTTTCTTCCTCGATCTGGGGCTCGTGAAGCGGCGATACCCTTTCGACCACAAAGTCGGGCGTAGTACTTGCGATTTTATGGTCGTTTCGCCACGACACCGGACGCTGAACGCTGCGAGTTCCATGGCCCACTTGGCGATTCGTCCGCCACCTCGGTTCTCAGATGTCTCCGAGCGGAAGCCGCCGGGGCGACCACGGAATGTGCCCGAAGTAGCCGAAGCTTCTTGCGAGGCCATGAGAAGAGCATATAAAAGCTTTTGTACTGCGGGTAGCGCTCCTTGGCCCGGCAGACTACTCGACGAATAAATGGGGTCTTCTGGGACCCCGATGCTCCGCCACCATGGCGGCACTAATACTTGAGGGGTGGTGCAGGTATATGATAAGAATTCTCACCAAAGTTGCGGCGTTATAAGGAGGGGGGGGACGACAGTACGCCTCAGATTGTCGGGATCACTGGGCCTGAGTCCATTGAAGCCCGGCTTGCGCAAGGTTTGAAGAATGGGAGCCCGCCGCCGAGCCTCGAGATGAATCTGCCGAGGCGGCCATGCGGCCAGTGAGGCTTTGCACCTGCTTGATCGAGGTCGGAGGTACCATCTTCTCGATCGCCTCGATCTTCTCCGGGTTTGGACCAACCCCCGAGCCCCCGATCATGTAGCCGAGCCTTATCGGACGCCATGAACACGCACTTCTCGGGGTTGAGCTTGATCTTGTGCTGTTCAGTTGGCGAAGGTCTCGAGGTCGCGAACATGGTCGCCTCGGAGGGGCTTTGGCGACGATGATGTCGCCCACGACTTCAAGGTTCCGCCCATCTGTGGCTCGAAAGTCTTGGTCATTAGTCGTTGAAAGGTGGCCCCGCATTGCGCAGAGACCGAATGACATGGTCTTATAGCAATAGGTGCCAAGCGGTGTGATGAAGGAAGTCTTGCTTCGCCCCTGGGCCGCCGACTTGATCCGTGGTACCGAGTAAGCATCCAAGAAGCTCAAAGATCTTGGCATTCGCGGTGGAGTCGACGATCTGGTCGAGTCGATGCAAGCGAAGCGGAAGTTGTCCTTGCAAGCCGAGTTCAACCCCGATGATCGACGCACATTCTCCACTTCCTCCTTCTTCGACGATGATCGGGTTTGCCGTACCATTCGAGTAATTGATCTCACGAATGAAGCCGGCCTTTAAGAGCTTGTCAAGGTTCTCTTGATGACCGCGACCTTCTCCGGAGAAACGACGCAGCTTCTCGGGCGCATGTGTCGAACCGGTCCCACTGCAACATGTGCTCGATCACCTTCCTTGGGACGCCAGCATGTCCGCGAGCTCCCTGCCAAATATGCCCTTGTTGGCGCCAAGGAAGGTGACGAGCTCGAGTTCCTATTTGGAACTCAACTCGGCGAGACGCGGACGACTTTTGGCGGTTCATTTCATCAAGCGGCACGGCTTCGCGTTCTCATTGGCCGATCGCCGCTTCCGGGCGGGCGTTTGGTCGATGCCTCGGGTTACGCCGGGCAGACGCCCCGGTGAAGGCCAAGGCCTTGGTCTCGCACCATCGCGCCTGCGGTGTCGCCTCGCCGCGGTGATGACGCCGCTGGGCGGGCAACTTCATGCATCGATGGCCATAGTGGTTGGCGCCATGAACTTGACCGGGCCGCCGCCCGGGATGGCGTTAGGCGGGAGGTCGCGACCACCTCAAAGGTGATCAACTTGGTGCGGAAGTTGTCGGAGCACGACGGTGTGACGGTAAACGACCGCCTTCAAGGGGTGGTCGAGCTCGAGGACTATCCCAAAGAATGGTATGGTGATGCTCTTGACCTTCGACCGGGAATCGCATTCGATCGAACGCCCGACCGTAACAAGTTAAGAGAGCTGCCGCCATCGCACCATGACACGACCGACCGTGGTGTTGCTTATGGTGGGGGTCACGCACCAAAAAGCGGCCTTGGTCTCGGGCCATACAGGGCGCGTCTTCGAGAGAAGGTGATGGTTGCCCCACCCACTTGCGTGGTCGCCGAGGGCTTCAATGGCGACTGTAGATGGTTCGCATAGCTTTGACTTTCAGCGCTGATCCGTGCCGACGAGCCACCGAAGATGACGCCGATCCGCGCCGCCTTTGCCGAACTCCAAATCGAGGTCGCTGCGTTCGGCCCAAGCATTCACCCGGCCGGGTTGGTCGTCATCCTTCGGGAGCACGGCATCTCACCCCGCCCATCGTAGAAGGCGCCGGCTTATTTCTGCCAAGCCTCGCGGTGTCCAGCGGTGTCGTGGCCGCCGCCTCTATGGAATAGGCGAATTTTGACTTCGTCATATCCCGCGACCTTCGGTCTCCGCGGCGGGCATCGCCCAGCTGAATCGCGCGTTAGCCCGCTTCTTCCGGGCTGGTTCTTCGCCGGGAGGTCGACCTTGGCGAGGCTTAGAGTCCTCCCGAAGCTCGGCCTCGACCTCGAGGACTCGCGGCCATCCGCCGAGCGACCACCCGGCGCCCGCCCGCCGCGATCGCTTCGCTTGAGGTGGCGCTTGGTGGCGCCTCGAGTTGGACGGCGGCTCTGTTTGTTCGCACTAAGCTTACCTTGGTCGTAGTCGCGCTTCAACGGACGGCGGCATCGTCCCGTCTCAGGCATCGCCTCCGCCATGCGGAAGAGCTTGTTGACGCCGAGCCTCGATGTGATCTCCTGTCCTCGGTGAGACGCCGATCGCGGACCCGAACTTGAAGGCTTTGATAACGGCTCGTCGAAATGCTCGATCGAGGTTCTCGTGCGGATGAATCGCCGCACAAAGTCGCGTAGTGGCTCGTTCTTCCCACGATGACGCGATCCAGTCTTTCTCCTGCCGGCCGCTCATAACAACTCGGAAGTTGAGCGAAGAGCGCTGGATCTGGCGCCACGACCGGGGAGCCAGGCCGATTGAAAGCAGTCCTAGCGGCCCCATCCGCCGACGGTCGGGAGGTAGTTGGCCATCTGAGCTCGTCCCCTCCGTACGCTAGGATAGCGGTCGAATAGATGGACGAGAACTTCGTCGGGTTTTTGGTCCCGTCGAAGCCTTCGATCGGCAGCAGGCTTGAACTGCCGGCCCACCGCAGACGCGATTAAGGTCGCTGAGTATGCCATGCAACCGTAGGCCGACAGCCTTCGTTGGTCATAGTCACCGTACGAGATCCCGTCTTGCCGGACTGAGTCGAGGCTCCCCCGGCGGCCCGACCTTCGGTGGGAACGACCATGGTACCGAGCGCGGGAGTCACCTGGTTGGTAACGCAGGCGGTCCTGGACCCTCCGTCGCCTGGGCGGAACGTCCCGGAGTGATCCGTAGATCCGCTGCCAGGACTTCGGGCACGCTCGGCCCAAGCACAGTCTGGTTGGCGCGGTGCCGTGGACGCAGCGGCGTCTGCGTCTGAGCCTCGTCCACTTCTTTGCTCGAGGCTAACTCCAGCAGAGAGAAGTCCGACGCGGGTGGCGGCGTGACGTGTTATCGTCGCTCCTCTGGGAACGGGTCCCAGAGTGCTGACTTCGGAGCTGCGGAGGCTCGGCCTCGCCGCAGCCGATCGAACTCTTCGGCAGGCCGGCGAAGAGTTCCGACCTTGCCCTATCGGGTCGGCTATGACCCGGCGAGAAGCGAGGCGCCTCCGGTGGGGAGTTCTGGCGGCCCGAAGACGCGCTGCGGCCTTCTCTGGGCCTCCGCCGAGGGCGGTTATGGCTTGTTGATAGCAACCTGCACCATCCGTGAAGCGTCTTGAGGGTTCGCGGATTACGGTCATCCGCGACTTCCTCGGCGCCTGGACCGTCCGCCACCAGGACGTGCTGCTCGAGTGGCGGCGGCGAAGGCGTGAACAGGGACACGGAGTCGGAGTCCGTGCCCGAGGAATATCCATCGATGAAAGGCGCCATGCTCCTGAGATCCTGGTGTCGTTCCTGCGAAAGAGCAAAACAATCGGGCCCCACGGTGGGCGCCAGCTGTCGACGATCGGGATCGCCAACCGCAAGAAGTGAGGTAGGGGGTAGAACGTTAAAGGACGGCGGCGTTTCACTCTTAACGGAGGAAGCTAGCGGACGTGAGGATGGTCGGCCTGGCGACAACTAACACGAGACACAAGTTTTATCTTGGTTCGAGCCCCTGAAGGTAATGACTCTCTTCCGATCGCCTTGCGGCGGTGACTTTCTTGTTATGTGGGTGTCTGAGCGTTGTTTACAACTCAAGATAGTAATGAAGATCCCTAGCTCGAGGCTGCTTTGTGTATTGCCTGCCCTCCTTGAGCTCATGCATCCTTGGTCTTTATATCCCTTCTCGCACGCATGTGGCCGGGAGAAACCTGCGGATCGTGGCTCTTAATCTTGCAAGATCAAGACAGCCAGAATCGCTTTCGGACTTGCCGCGACTCGAGTCATCCCCACGACTTCGCTGCTTTCCAAGAATCGCAAGTCAAGCGCTAGATCCGAGACCCTTGGGTGGACCAGGCCTCAGATGAGACCATAGCGAGCAGTGTGGTCGGCTTCAGGCACAGCAGCACTGCTGGTCGGTCGAGCCCTGATCTTAGCCAGTCGTGGTCGGGCCTCCAGAGCATGGGGATCCGTTGACCGTATGCCGATAGGTCGAGGAGCTCGGGCCTCGTCAAGAGAGATTGAGGATAGAGATTATTTTGTGAAATTTAAAGTCAGAAACAAAAATGATGGTTTCCAGTGGATATTAGTGTCTGTGTATGGGCCGGCGCAACAACTTCAGAAAGAAATGTTTCTGACGGAGCTAGTCCAGCTCTGTACTAAAGAAACCTTACCTATAATGATAGGTGGTGATTTCAATATCTTAAGGGGACCATCTGAGAAGAGTAATGACAACTATAATAATCGTTGGCCTTTTATGTTCAATGCTATTATTGACGCTTTCAATCTTCGAGAATTGGAGATGTCGGGTAGGAAATATACTTGGGCGAATAATTTAGTTAATCAGACTTTTGAGAAGCTAGGATAGGGTGCTAGTTAGTACGGAGTGGGAGACAAAATTTCCTAGATCTACTTTACTGGCTCTAACCAGAGATATTTCGGACCATACTCCTCTTTTTCTTAATACTGGTGAATCGTCTACCTCGGTTAAGTCGCCTCTGTTCAAATTTGAACTTAGTTGGTTGACTCAAGCAGGTTTTTTTGACATGGTCAAAAGTAGTTGGGAAAAAACGGTTAATGGTGATAACCCTTTGGATCGTTGGCAATCTAAGATTAGACGTCTTAGACAACATTTGCGGGGTTGGGCTAAAAATGTGTATGGGACATATCGGAAGGAAAAAAAGTGGCTGCTGGATAAGCTCGATGTTCTGGACAAAAAAGCTGAGTCTATGGTTCTTTCCTCTGAAGAGCTTAATTTAAAACATTCTTTACATGAAAGATTAGCGCAGTTGTTAAGGGAGGAAGAAATTAAGTGGTATCAGCGGGCCAAAGTAAAGAACCTGTTGGAAGGAGATGCTAATACCAAGTTTTTTCACTTGGTGGCTAATGGGAAGCATCGCAAATCTCGGATTTTTCAACTGGAGCAAGAGGAGGGTTTAATATTAGGTGATGCTGAGTTAAAAAAGTATATCACCAATTATTATAAAAAGTTGTTTGGTCCTCCTAATCCTGTCCAGTTAACGTTAGATGAAACAAGAATTGATGATATTCCCCAAGTTTCTTTGTTGGAAAATGAATTCTTAACTTCAAGTTTTACTGAAGAAGAAATTAAGAGGGCTATTTTCCAGATGGATAGAAACAAAGCACCTGGTCCGGACGGTTTCCCTCCAGAATTTTTTCAAGTCTTCTGGGATGTTATCAAAATGGATTTGATGGCTCTCTTTGAGGAATTTCATCATGGTTCCCTAAACCTATCTAGGTTAAATTTTGGAACTATAATTTTGTTGCCAAAAACTAATGATGCGAAGCAGATTCAACAATATAGGCCCATATGTTTGTTGAATGTCAGCTTTAAAATTTTTACAAAAGTGGCTACTAATAGGATTTCCTATGTGGTTCAAAAAATCATTAGGCCTCCTCAAACAACGTTTCTGCCTGGTAGAAACATTATGGAGGGTGCAGTTATCCTTCATGAGACTTTACATGAATTGCACAAAAGAAAGAGGAATGGAGTGATTTTTAAGATTGATTTTGAGAAAGCTTATGATAAAGTCCGGTGGGATTTCCTACAGCAGACATTGCGAATGAAAGGCTTTTCTTCTATTTGGTGTAATTGGGTTAAGGCTTTTGTCCAAAGAGGGAATGTTGGTATTCAGGTAAATGATCAATTGGGATCTTATTTCCAAACTAGGAAAGGGCTCCGTCAGGGTGATCCACTGTCCCCAATCTTTATTTAATATAGTAGCGGATATGTTGGCTATCATCTTGGCAAGAGCGAAAGAAGATGGTCAAATTAAGGGTGTGATTCCTCATCTGGTAGATGAGGGCCTTTCTATTCTTCAGTATGCTGATGATACAGTAATTTTCATGGACCATGATTTCCAAGAAGCAAAGAATATGAAATTGCTACTATGTGCATTTGAACAACTATCTGGGCTCAAAATTAACTTCCACAAAAGTGAAATTTTTTGCTTCGGTAATGCAAGGAATCATAAGGCAACATATTCTGATATGTTTGGATGCAAGTTAGGTACTTTTCCGTTTAGATACTTGGGGATTCCGATGCATTATAGGAAGCTGAAAATTTCGATTGGAGGATGATTGAGGATGATTTGAGAAAAGATTAAGTGGTTGGAAAGGAAAGTTATTATCGGTGGGTGGGAGGTTGGTATTGATTAATTCAGTGTTGTCTAGTTTGCCAATATTTATGATGTCCTTTTTTCAGATTCCTACGGGAGTTCTGAAAAGATTGGACTATTATAGGTCCCGTTTCTTTTGGCAAAATGACCAACACAAGAAGAAATACCGGCTTGCACGTTGGGATCTCCTTTGTCAACCTAAAGATCAAGGTGGAGTTGGGATCCTTAATCTAGGTATCCAAAATAAGAGTTTGTTAAGTAAGTGGTTGTTCAAATTGTGTAATGAGCAAGGTATGTGGTAGCAATTGCTTAGAAATAAATATTTAAAAGGCAAGACTTTAAGCCAGGTTGAGAAGCAACCAGGGGACTCACATTTTTGGAACAGTCTAATGGGGGTCAAATCACAATTCCTCAGCTTAGGTTCTTATATTTTGAAGGATGGAACCCAAGTTAGGTTTTGGGAAGATACTTGGTTGGGAAATTCTCCATTGAAAGCTCAGTTCCTTCCTTGTTTAATATTGTCAGAAGAAACATGCAAATGATGGTTTGAGGTTTTTGAGGCATTTCCACTGAATGTATCTTTTAGGAGATCTTTAACGGGGAATAACCTCAGAGACTGGGGGATTGTAGTAGCGCGAATGATGAATGTTAGTTTACTAGGGGGCACAGATAGTTTCAAGTGGCACCTTCGTACTACTGGAAACTTCTCTGTTAAATCTATGTACAACTACCTGGTTAATAATGGAGTTAAAGTATCGCAGGAAGTTTGGAATACGCGGTTACCTTTTAAAATCAAAATTTTTCTGTGGTATATTAAGAAGGGGGTCATATTGACTAAAGATAATTTGATAAAGCGTAACTGGCGTGGGGATAAATGGTGTTGTTTCTGTAGTTCTATTGAAACTATTTAACATATTTTCATAGATTGTTGTTATGCAAAGTTCCTTTGGCGAGTTGTTTACGTAACTTTGGGTATTCCTTCTCTGTATCTATTCATCATCTATTTAATGGGTGGGTGAAGCGGGTGGGTTAGCCAAGGTTACTCAGATACTTACAGTGTTGCCGGACTTTGCTGGGCCTTATGGCTAACTCGAAATGATGCTGTTTTTGACAAGCGCATACCTAAATCTTTCTTGCAGGTCTTATTCAGAGGAACACATTGGCTTGAACTTGGGCCAAATTACAGGTGTGAAGTCATCAAAGCGAGTCTCTTAGATGTGTGTAAATGCGCTTGGAGGCTGTGGCATTGGAGTTATTTACTTCGTTCGATTGGCCTTTTGTGTCTAGGATTGGATATTACGCTAGTTGATTTGGTTAAGCTTGGTGCATTTAAAATTTATTGTCAATTTGTAATAAGTTTGGTCTGATTCTCTATTGAAGGGATGAAGCCGGAATTTTGTATTCCATTATCTAAAAAAATATTTATTTTTCCCGTAAGGTCAATACGGAACCGTTGATCCCAATCGTCAACAAATAATACGGGGAGGTAGAATTGTCAACATAGGACCAGACCAACATTCCAAGTTCCAATTAACAAGATGCAGCATATACCCATGTGTAGGCATCACAAAATATTCTGGCTTCTCAAATTAATCACAGTACCAAATGAAGAAACGTGTATGACGATCATGCTTTGCATTACAACTTGGCTTGTATTTGCACAATACCCATAATTTACATTCTTGTACATGAAAATGAATACGACAAACCGCATAAATCACACAGCAAGATTTCTGAATGTTTCCGTGGACCGGTCACAGCAAGAATCCTGTCTATCTGTCATACATCTCTTCTGCAGGAAATCCAAATGGAACAGTCAGTGAAATCCTCATCTTGCTTCTCGATCGCACTGCAGTTTCAGTCGTACTAATTCACATCTCGATGGCTGCAGATTCTAGTAGTGGTTTACTACTCCATCTGCGGGTGATTGTTCAGCAGAAGCTGCTGGTTTTAGGGGAAATGGGTGGCTCAGCACGCTGCTGTACTGAAAGCTAGTCTCTGCAAGCTGCTGGTTGCAGTATTTGCCAAAATGGCTCATCCTTGAAACACTTGGCAGTATCGGTTTTTCCTTAGAATTGCTGCCATCTTCTGAAGACCTACCACTATCCGTCACTACTCGCTTCCTTTTCAAACCATTAAAACTGGCACTATAATCTGAACATGTGTCTACTTGTATTGGCATACATTGATGTGGTTATATATTCACGTTGCTTCTGTAGTTAAGTGTTTGGCATGGAGGTGTTGCATAGGTGATTACTGGGCTTTGAGGTGGCTCAGCAGCCGGGGCGCGTCAGATGAGCCTCCGAGAAGCAGCTGCGAGAGCGCGAAGTAGTCTATGTTTTTTTTTTAAGCACGAAACAACAAGGGAAGCCCCTGTTGGAAGGATCAATTAAGCGAAGAAAGAGCGACAAAAGGTTCAGCCGGTGAGAAACCAACCAAAAGAAAAAGAACAAAAGAAAAGAAGAGGGAAAAGAAAAAAAAAGGAGGAGACTAGACAAGTCTGAGACCCCAAGCTAGAAAAGAACTCCTGAGGTTAACATTAACTCTATGCGATTGAAGGTGAATTTCCTCAAGACACCAACCCTTCCAAGCGAGGAAATTAACAGGGATGGCTCTGAAGATCCGGTCATTGTGCTGCTTCCAAATACCCCAAGACGCAATCATGAAAACATCCATGAAGAAAGGCGCTTCCTCATTAGAACAGGCTTCGAAGATTCGTTGGAAGATGGCATCGTGAGGATTCCAGGAAATATGGAGAGCATTCCAACATCTTGTGCTAAAAGGGCAATGAAAGAAGAGGTGATCTCTGAATTCTTCGACAGCGCGATTGCAAAGCACACAATTATAATCAGAGGCAGGGAGTGGGCAATTCTTCCTCCTGAGAAGATTCCTGGTATTGAGACGATCCCAGCAAAGCAGCCAGGCAAAGATTTTCAGCTTGATGGAGCATTTCGCTTTCCAAATCCAGGAAATCGGTCTAGGAACAACAATGTGAGAGAAGACCCTCTTATAGAACAGGCTGGGAATAAACTCCCTAGATTTCCAAATGTAGCTCCATTCATCCAGAGTATCATTACTGATATTGACCCCATGAATTAGAGAGTGAAGGATTTGAAGATCATGAAAAGCCTGGTCCGAGAGAGGCAAGTGAAAGTTAATAGAGATTGCAGGGTTGAGAATGAAGGAGGCCACATTCGATTGATTATTCTTGACAAAGGAAAAGAGATGGGGGAATTTCGATCTCATGTGCATATTGTTCCACACATCTTCCCAGAAGAGAGCCGTGTCCCCACGCTCAACATGACATTGAGCAATCCCTCTAAACTGATCCAGGAGAGTAAGCACATCCTTCCATCAAAAGGAACCTCTATTAGTTGCAACTTGGGGGCAGAAGGGATTGATAGTAGGCCGACCAAACAAGGTGCACCTAGGGGATATCCTTTTTATTGAAGAATTTGTGCAAGAACTTGAGCAGAAGAGCATTATTGTGAGTTCTTAAGTTAATAACTCCCAGACCACCTTTAGTCTTCGGTCTACAGACCTTTTCCCATTTGATTAGAGACTTGCTTGATCCATTGATCTCATTCTCCCCCCACAAGCAAATCCGCCTAGCTTGATCAATCCTGTTGATGACTGCAGCTGGGAGTCTAAGACAACACAAAGCACAGGTGGCCATGGAAGAAACAACCGAATTCACCAGTTGAAGCTTGCCACCGTAAGATAAAAGAGATGAGAACGAGGAGACCCTGTTGCGAATCCTGTTAACCAAATTTTCGAAATCCTTAATACGAGGCCTGGAAGAACCCATGGGTAGACCAAGATAAGTAAAGGGAAACTACTCCACTTTGCATCCGAACAAGCCAGCCAGAAGATCAATATCTGAATCCAACATATTGATAGGAAGCATAGCAGATTTGGAAAAGTTAATTTTAAGACCAGTGGCAGCCGAGTACGATTGTAATAAGCATTTGACCGTAAAAATGTCTTTTTGATAACCTTTGACAAAAATGATCGTGTCATCGGCGTATTGAATAATCGGAAAGTCCGCTTGCTACCCCAGGTTGATGGGTGAAGAGAGGATACCAGACCAGTTTGGCGCATTAAAGATGTACTGTAGTAAGTCAGCGGCAATAGCAAACAACAGGGGCGATATAGGATCACCCTGCCTGACGCCTCTCTTGCAATGAAACGGCAGATCTAGGACACCGTTGAGAAGCACAGAGGATGAAGCCGAGCCCAGGATCTCAGCCATCCAGACCAGCTAGGTGTTAGGGAAGCCCAAAGCCGATAGCATGGAGATGATTGCATTGTGCTCAATTGTATTGAAAGCTTTAGCGAAATCCAGCTTGAGAAGCACAACTTTTTCTTTTGAGTATTGGCAAAGGTGAATGTATTCATAAGTCCAGGCCAGACAGTCTTGAATGGATCTCCCCTTGATGAAGCCATATTGATTTTTATGCACCAGCTTGATAATGATGGAGTTTAGTCTAGAAGCAAGAAATTTCGTAATCAACTTGATCGAAAGGTTTAGCAAGGATATAGGTCTGAAATCATTGTGGGATTCTAGATTGTTGGACTTAGGAATCAGGACGATGAAAGATTGATTAATGGAAGCAAGGGAGATCGATCCTTTATGAAATTTCTGACACAGGTTGTAAAAATCTTGCTTGATAATGTGCCAACAATTTTGTAGAATTTCCCATTGAAACCGTCGGGCACTGGAGCACTATCGACACTACTACCGAATATGTGATTCTTGCGGGTCCACATCGCATCCTTTGCGGATGTGGACCCGCACAACCTAAGTGGCGGTGATAGTCGGGACTATCATCGCCGGTTTATATCCGGCAGTGATAATCATTATCATCGCGGCTTGATATTTACCAACCGTGAAGGATAATTATTATCCTTGCCGTTCATACCGCCCAACCGGCAGTGATAGTGTAAATCCAAAAATCACTCGGTAAAATCAAAAAACAAATTTATTTGCACCTGGACCGGCCAGTATTTACTACTACGCATGATCACGCGTCGCAAGTCACAAGTCACGCGGTTTTCGCCTTGAAATCTGCTAGCGCGGCGGTTGCTAGGATTCAACTCAGGACTCTTGCTTCGCGTGAGCACCCTTTACCATCTCACCTAACACTCACTTCTCAACTATTATAAAATATATGTTCCTTTTATCCTTCGCATTTGAAATTTTAAACGATTATTTGGACGGCTAAATGACTTTAAATAAAAAGTTGTCAACTACAAAGTTGTAGATCTCATTGAGAGCTACAATTTTCATATAAACTTTGTCTCCATCGACTCAGTATGCAAAAGTTATGATTTTTTCAAAATATTATCACTACTGGTTCGAAATCCGAACCGGCGGTGATCTATTATCACGCCGGTTCATGTAAAGAACCGCAGTGATAATAGTCTCACCGACGGTTCGGATTCGAGCAGCAGTGATAATATTTTAAAAATCATAACTTTTATACGAGTCGGATGGAGAACAAAGTTTATAGAAAATTGTAGCTCTCGATGAGATCTACAACTTTGTAGTTGTCAACATTTTATTTGAAGTCATTTAGACATCCAAAGAATTGTTGACAACTTTATCCCTTTGCATCCAAAAGTTTCAATGATTATTTGGATATCTAAATGACTTCAAATAAACAAGTTGTCAACTAAAAAGTTGTAGATCTCATCGAGAGCTACAATTTTCATATAAACTTTATCTCCATCCGACTCCGTATGCAAAAGTTATGATTTTTTCAAAAAATATTATCACTGTCGGTTCGAAATCCGAACCGGCAGTGATAATAGTATCACTGCCGGTTCTCAACAAGAACCGGCAGTAATAGTCTCAACGACGGTTCGGATTCCGAACAGACCGTAATAATATTTAAAAAAAATCATAACTTTTACATACGGAATCGGATGAAGACAAAAATTATATGAAAATTGTAGCTCTCGATGAGATCTACAACTTTGTAGTTCAAACTTTTTTTATTTGAAGTAATTTAGATGTTCAAATAATCATTGACAACTTTTCTTTCATATCCGAAAGTTTCAATGATTATTTGGACATCTAAATGACTTCAAATAAAAAGTCGTCAACTACAAAGTTGTAGATCTTATCGAGAGCTACAATTTTTATATAAATTTTGTCTCCATCCGATGCCGTATGCAAAAGTTATGATTTTTTAAAAAATATTATCACTGCGGTTCGATTCCGAACCGCGGTGATATTTCTCCATTATTACTGCCGGTTCGAATCGAGAACCGGCAGTAATATAATTGCCGATTTAACTTATGAACCGGCGGTAAAATTATCATCCGCTTGCCGGTTCTAGCTTAACCCGCGGTGATAAACTTGATAAGAAAAGAGGCTTTTGTAGTAGTGTGAGTGGAGATGATGGACCACATCATCAATTTCTTGAGTGGAGAAGGGGAGATAATCCATTGAAGATCATTCCTACGAGGGATCAGATTTTGAAGGTCGAACAACATGGCAACTGGGTTTTCAGAACTGCCCATTTTGGTCGAAAAAATTTCGAAAAGCAGATTGGCTTTGGCATTATGGTCATAGAGGATATCCCCATTTCCAGCAGAGAGTGAGGTAATAAGGTTATGCCGATATCTGTGAGTGGCCTTACTGTGAAAATATTTTGTATTCTCATCTCCAAGTTGAACCCATTGAATCTTGCAGCGGTTTCTCGAAGTAGTCTATGGTGTTGAGGAGATCGGTCGGGGAGCACGACTTAGTGATGGTCACGGGACGGAACAGATGATCAGCAGCAGGAGGAGCTTCAGAGTTCGGTGAGGTTTCACTGATGTTGAGAGAATCCTCCTCCACAGCTGAGCCCTCGTCCTGCTCTTGGCCATCAGAAGGAACCCCGCTGGAAGTCGTTGCCCTTCTTGTAGATTCTGCACAGCACCCAGTCGTCCAGCTGAATGACATAATTAACACAGTAAAGAATCAGTAAAGAAGTTGCCAAATGCGGCAATAATGGTTTCACATTCATCACGTCGGAAACTGCCATATCTCTCGATTAGTTTATTATATGATTACTTGTCTCTTAGTCATAACTGATAGTTGTTGGTTTTAGACCAGTTTATCAATAGAGATAAGGTTTACTTTAAATTGTGATAGTAAATATAACCTCCTTAATATACCAGTCCACTTTTCATATAAAAATATTGTCGCGTCAAGAGTTCTCGTCGACTGCGTGGGTCAAACATGAAACCAAAAGGTGGGAAGAGAAAAGAAACCGGGCCAGGCGTGCGTACGAGCTGACGGCCCAAGTGACGATCTCACCTAGCTAGGAAGGAACGAACTACAATTAGAGCTTATTTCAAAAGTCCATGGAGGATAGACTAATAATTTAAACTAATATCTTGATCTATTTACGTGATTTAGGCCACCACATCGTAAAGATGTATATATCTTGCGTACGAGAACACGTGCACATTTCACACTACAATACGATCGTTCAATTTAGACGCACGACGTCATGTCAATCACAGGGATTTTTTTTCAATATACGTAATTAATTCGAATCGCCAGGTACGCATGCAATTTGTACCTAGCTAAGCCAGACGTTATCCACTGCGTCCCTCCGTTGATTTTATAAGATATTCACGCATTTTAAGATTACAAGTTTATCACCTTTAAAAATTACAAGTTTATAAATTTGATCAACAATTAGTTCATCACCAGGTTTGAAATTGGGAAATTTTTACCGCTATTCTTAGCTCTTATTCTTCTTTTTATCATTTCCATTGGTTGATTGTGAGTTTGACCTAACGAGCTTGGTTTCCATTTCCATTTTACCCCTCGCCCGCAGCCCTTGCAGCCCTTGCCCGCAGCTCTTATTCTTAGCTCTTATTCTTCTTTTTATCATTTCCATTTCCATTTTACCCCTCGCCCGCAGCCCTTGCAGCTGCCCCATCGCCGGCAGTTGAAGGTGCAGTTGTTGGTTTCGCAGGGTGCATTCAGGTTTAGTGCCTTGATCGTCTCCTCCCTGCACTTGTCATACGCTGCTCCTCCAGGTGAGGCCGTTGCATCATATTGCTTCCCATTGTAGGTGTATTTACCTTCTCGACACAACGCAACATTGATTCCTCAATTAGTCAAGCATCACATTAATTGAATTAGCTAGGAAGAGATCCCTGAATCCACCCGGGATTGTTATACATACCACTGAAGCCACGCAGCATGCAACTGCTAAATGGTCCCTTCTTAATTGCCTTCAGAATCTCTACCCGGGAAGCTAAACCGCCATAGTACAAGTAGCTTCAAAGGCAAGATCACAGCACGCTTCAGGTTTTTACCACCGAAGGACAATAGTAGAAAGGCTTGTACAGAAGTATATATACAAGTCAAACCTATGGACATAAAGGTGGTAGTCTTTTCCCTTGAGCGTTTGCAGCAGCGTTTGCAGAGACTGCATAAGCCATTTGCACTGATCCACCTCCAAGATCAATCACACCTACCGTCTTCGAGTAGTCACCTCCCAATTTACCCAACAGATAGTTCAGAGCAATCTGCACGCGATGCAGCATTGAAATTGTAAAACAAAGTTAGGCATGCATGTGGAGGAATTGCCTCTGTATGAGATTAGCTAGTAAGATTTTACCCATAGGTAAGAGCCTTCTTGAGATCCTTCAAGAACATTGATCCATTTGGGGTTGTACTGAAATTTGCTTTTAGTGTGGACAAGATCGCGAACCTGTATTGAGAATCAATTTATAAGCAGCATTTTAATCCTTCTTATGTCATGTATGATCTCCGTGGTCTTTTATTAGCAGATTAGACGCGCTAAGCTTGCACGATCAGAGGAAAAAGAAAAGATTCTTCAAATAATCGACAAGATGGAGTGGAGCGTGTTTGGTTTCTGTCTCCCCCATCGATCGATTATCCCTGGATCAATTCCCTTATCATCCATGAAGATTATATATGTAAAGCAAGCAAGCAGCATGACGCTTCTACGCTTCATATATACTTTTTGTTGCGTCAGATCAGCATGCAGGGGTCCCAATTAGGGATATCCATCCACGTGTCATGGGCTCGCGCAAACACGTATACTGCAAGAACAGAGCATGCTTTGCCATTTACGCTAAGATAGCTTCTAGTATACTGATCGAGAAGACGTAAAGTAATTAGTGACCTTAATTGACGTAGGGCCCTTTCATCAGAAAAAATAAACACACACACGATGAAACGCCCATACATGCAGTTGAGTTCAGAACTTCAGATATTGCATATAAATCATGTGCGGGCTCCTCGGTAATTAGATACCCTTCTCTCTGATCTTTAATTTGCGGTACAAAACAAAGCAACAGAAAATTTTTCATGTAGGATGAAAATCTTAATCTCCTTTGAATGATCATGAGATACATTGGAACTGCATGCGTTGCATAGTCTCCTGCGGTTGTGCAGATATATATTTTTTAAAATAAGAGCAGGAGCTCTGCCAATGTATTTAGAAGATAAGAATAGTTACAGGCAAAGTTTAAAGAAAACAAAAGATAGCCGTAAGGAGCTAGGTGCACTTATAAGGACATGAACACATGGAAAGGCTCAAAACCACAAGAAAAGGGGACTCAAATCCGTACGTTCCAAAGCAGCACGACCTGTACAATCATCATATAGTGGCGAAAGCACCTTTTCTATTGTAGACATCTTGAACGTTGGTATTAATCACCAGATCCACTTTACAATCTTCATAGTAGATGCTAAAATAATGTAGCCGCAAAAAGAAAGGTGGAGGTCATCTTTGCTCCCAAGGGTCATAAACCTGGATCAAAAGCAAAGCACGCATTTTAATACACAAACAGGCAAATCTTGACAGCAGATGGGGAGCATTTCATCGTCAGAATTCAGAAGTGACACAGATGAAAGCAGGTTGTAACATCCCAAAATTTAAAATAAAGTAAATAATTAAATTTTAATTTTTTATATTTATTTATGCATTTTCTGAAATTTCTTGACTTTTTCTGGATTTTCTTGATTTTTTTCTTTAATGGAGAAATCCTTTTAATATAATCTTAAGTAATAGAGAAAAGAAAACGAGTTAAAATGTATGATAATAAAATATATAAAAATTTTATTTAAACTCAAGAAAACTCCAGAGATCCAATTCTGAATTTTAAAAGTCATATTAATATAATTAAATATGAGATGAAAGGCTAATTATTGGTTCTTGACTAACAATAGTAATAGTGTCAAAATTTAATAAAATAATATTTTATTATCTGGACCTGAAAATTTTATGTTATCCTCTGGATGGATATACACATCAACATTAAAAATATTAAAATTAATAACCAATTTTTTATATTTAAAATTTCAAAACTGGAAATCTAAGAATCAGAATGTCAAAATTTTATAAATTAAATATAAAATATATTAATTTGAAATTTTTTAAGGATTCGGTAGCTAGGAGAAACTATTAAAAAGTTTCAAAATTTTTTTGTTAAGGTATAGACTTCCAGATAAATCAAAACAGAAAATAAAATTTTGAGCACAGTACATTATTGGAATTTTATAATTTCTGTGCATAATAGTTTAGGCTTAAAATTTGATAGGATAAAGAAGATTATCTAAACATCACGTAGAAAAATTATTAAAACTTTTTGACACGACCTCCGCGACGCTCTGTTTCTGCTTCCGCTCGCCGCCGTGGAGACACCGCCTCCGACCGTCGCAGCTCTGGCTGTCACCTCCCATGGCTTCGGTGTACTCCCGGCGTTCCATTTTACCCCTCGCCCGCAGCCCTTGCAGCTGCCCCATCGCCGGCCGAAGCTTGCTTGAGCCGGCCATGGCGCTCGCTCGTATACTGCACGGTTCGGCTGCCTGCACTCTGTTTTGTGTTGTGGCTCTTTGACTAGCAGGTGGTCCCATCTCCCATGTGCAAAACATAAAGTGGAAAATGAATTCAGGTAGCCTTTTATTCTTTGGGACAATTAGTTGAGAGCTTGGTTAGCATGATTAATTAATCCTAAACTCAAAAATAGCCTAATAATAATAACAGCAAATAAACAAAAGTATATGCATATCAATTAGATTCACATATGTAGGAAATATTTCACATGAACTTCTGCATTTTAAATCATACCTTCGGACATTCATGACTCTGAATCTAAGTCCTAAAGACCCATGGTCAGTACTCAGCAAACAAGCGGTCAAAAGCCAACTATTCCCTTCCATCTTCTGAAAACTGCCCAACCAATATATATATATATATATATATATATATATATATTTCCTATATAGGAAGCCTCTTTTCTACTCCCGGGAGTAATTACTCCCTATGCCGTATCTCACAACGTATGAGGTATCTTGTGCGACGGAGGGTACGTACGCGTAGTATACAAGTATATAAGATCATCTTGGTGGTATGTACATTTTTTCAGAGGTGGTATGTATATTTTTTGGACATACTCCTTTTTATATGTATATATAAAGGTATTTGCAAAATACGCTAAAAATCATAGACTCTCTTGCAATTTTTTCATGTGACTCACATTGGAGTATCTTATAATTAGTGTATGAGTGTACCCAAAGTGATAAAGAAGTATTTCAATTTCGTTTAGGTAATATTTCAGAGGTGGGAGTAACTACACCCGGGAGTAAAAGATATTTTTCCTATATATATATATATATATATATGTGTGTGTGTGTGTGTGTGTGTGTGTGTGTGTGTGTGTGTGTGTGTGTTGTGTGTGTGTTAGTACGTTACCTGAATATGCCAAAATAATTAAGAAATGAACTTGATTTGAATTAGCTTTAAGAATAGAATATGACCCCAAGTGTGCAAAATGTACGTATATACATAAGAAAGGTAACTGATGGTAGTATATAAATATAATGAGAGGTAAAGTCAAGATTCATGAGAAACTAGATTCTAAATATCTTATATAATCAAACTACTCACTCCAGCCAAAATCATTATAATAAGACCATAATTAACACTTAACCCAATAGTCAAAATTACAATACTTATATATCCGAATAGTCATAACTTTCGCAAACGAACTTCAAATTTGACGAAATCAAATCCTAAGACCTTAAAAAGTGATACCCTTTCTAGTTATACAAAAATATTTCATGTTTATCCACTATTAAAATAAGTCCACATTAGGCCCTAATGATCACTTATATGAAAAACACCTCGGATAAAAGCAAAATATCATGGAACCAACTTTAAAACATTCTTAGAGATATTCCCTGCTAATGTCTGAAAAAAGATTAAATAATCTTATAAGGTGCAATAGCAAACTTTAAATGAAAACTAAACCTTTATTGCGTAGCCAAAAAAGCAGATATTAATTAGCATAGAAATGAAAACAGCAGGGAAATTACGCAAACATGTCTGTTTGTATTTGTTGTCATATCGCAGCGAGATTTGATGAGATCATTGAAATGAAAACAGCAGGAAATTACGCCTTACTAACCGTTTGCGTTTGTCATTTGGACTTGCTGTTGTTTTGAAGATTAGCGAGTGAAGTCATGTAGATATCGTTCCAATTTGACAATTAGGCTACAAGGACAAATGATAGAGACGTAGGTACATATGCTTCCACATGAGCTTGCTAAACCATTAAATAATCATTACTAGTTTTCTGCTTGCATGGGTGCTTGAACCTATCTTACATTTTTTAGCGTAGATGATGTTGAAATGCACTAGTCAAACTATAACGAATGCTAACTGTTCATATAGAAAGTGCTGTGCAATATATTAAGGTAAGTTGTCGAAATTCAACTGTTTCTCAAGTTACTGTTTCTCTGAGAAAAATTTTATTTTATAGTTGAAAGTGTAATTCCTTGTTTCTTCATGTGCTTTGTGGATTCGGATATATATGTTCCTGGAGTTCCTGGAGATAACTTGACATGTGTTGTTGTTCCCCATTATGCATGCGCCATTGCTGGCTTCATTTTTATGAACGGAGCAGTACTTCTCAAAGTAATCTGCTAACTCTTTAACATGTTCTCTCCCTTGCTGAGTGAATAAGCATGTCAGGTTACAATATGTTCTCTCCCTTCTGTCAAATGTGCTATTTTCAATTTTATTACGAATATTGGAGTACGTCAATCTCTTCTTTGGGACCCTTTTTGTTGCAAATGCTCGAAGTGCTCACTGACACTTACCGACTTTAAACTATTTGCTTTCTTAATCCCAGATGAATTCTGAGACCTTTGCAACCAACAGTGCCTGTACCAAATGGAGCTTCATATAGTGACCCATCAACTTCTGCTGTATGCACGTATCTCTTCTAATTTCTTTTTCTCGTCTTTGGGCCTTTGGCAGCCAACCGTTCAATCACAGAATGTAACTGTTGTCGTCGAAAACCCAATGACAGTAGATGAAATGGGAAAATTGGTAAGCCGTCTCAGCGTTTTGCTATCGTTTGTCAATTTGCCTGCATATGTATTTGCAATGCCCATTGAAATTAAGTTATCGGGGTGCTCACATCACCTGTTGCATTCAAACTCATACGGTTAATTAAACATTGATATATATATGCTTTATGTAGTATCTATTTTCATGGGATATCCGACAAAAATATTCGATACCGTATAGATTCCGCTCCATGTTTGCTTCGAATCCGTAACCGATATTATCCACACCGTATTCGTATTCGACTCCGAATCTGACAAAAAAAATATGATTTAGGATATGAAAAAAACGATATCCAACAGAATACGAGCCGATTGCACTCCTACTTACAATAATTGAAGTACGGTCCTAAACAAAGAAAATCAAGGAGCTTCTTGCAGGCAAATGATTAGCCCAGCTCGCAAAGCTTTTGCTCCCTTTATGGACGATTTCTTCTCTCTCTTGAAGATGTGACACAGCCGGCTGCTTGCATCCTCCTCTTGATCAATCAACCTCATCCATCCATCCATCGGTTCATCCACTCATGAATAGAAGGAACATGCAAACAGAATAGTGTATGTTATTGTTTATTTTCTTTGTATACTTGGCTAATTTAGTAAGTAGATCATATGTTGTGTGACGTGGTGCTGCCTTTGTATTCGGTAAAGAAAGCTTTATATCATCTCATCATTTTTTTCCCGAGAGCGCTTGATATTCCAATGTCAGCTACACATTGGAATTGGTTGACTTGAGAATTGGTTGACTTGAGAATTGATGCACGATTTCATACCTGTCGTAGAACGGGTTGTCACGTTGAGCAGTTGCTTGAGGAATGCACAAGCTTTTTGGCTAATTTATGCACAAGCAAAGCTGTTGCATATATAGTCTGGTACGATCCGGACCTGTTGCGGTTGTGGTGTTTCCCGGCCGCAAACACATCCTTGTTAACCCGTCTGCGACGCTGGTTGTGCAGTGCTCGCTTATGTTTGCTACTCGGTCGGCTCACTCTCCTCTTCCTTGCTTCCTTAGCTCATCATCTCAGTCTCAGTGGCGCTAGCGCAAAGCAGGGTAAGAGTGGTAGGGCGAATTAAAACTGATTAATTGCAGAGTTGGTGATGAGCCACTGTCTATATACGACAACCACCCTTTTAATTATTACTAGCTTTCCTAAGCACTAGCCATTAGTTAAAACTGTTGTGCTGCTGGACAGATGTATTAGTTAAAGAAGCTGCGCATGCATGCACTCCTAACCAGCAAAACAGGATTACAAAATCTCAAAGAGAGGTAGCATCCCAAAGCTTTTGCTCGCTTTAGATCTGAAACCCAGCTCAGCTCGCCTTAGATCTGAAACCCAGCTCAGCTCGCAACGCGTTGCGCCTGCGCAGGAGGACGTACGGCCGATTTTTTCTTACTCTTGAAGATGTCCCGCTGCCGGCTGTTGGCTTCCTCCTCTTGATCGATCAATCAACCGCGTCCATCGGTTCGTCCAACCGCACACGACGGAGAAAACTGCCTACAACAAGCTAAACCACAGGTATCTATCTACCTTGTCTCTCTTTCTTTTCTAGCTTTGAATTCTTTATGGGCTATTTCAAAGGATTTTATGACGGTTTGCTCAACGACTGGCGTTCGCAGTCGATAACTCCATTTGCTTAAATGCCCCCCATGCTCGATTTGCTCACTATATCTGTTTTTGGCTGCTATTTCTCTCTTGTATATTTAAGTGACACACTTTTATAATGCAGAGTATCACTGGTAGCGGATTGGGGAATGGAAGCCATGACTTTACCATCTGGAATTCTGAATGTTGCCTTCAACAAGTTAGGTTCGAAGATCCTTCAACAAATTGGGATGCTATGGGGTCTTGCTGACAATCTGGATGAACTGAAAGATGTCATGGAAATAATTAGAGCTGGACTGGAGGCTGATGAGGAGCAAGCAATTGAAGATAAGCAGTTGTCCAAATGGTTAAGAAGGGTCCATGATGTTGCCTATGATGTAGATGATCTATTGCATGAACTTCGTATGAAGACTGAAAAATATGAATTGAAGATACACGAAAATAAGTGGGGCAGTAGGGTTAGTCAGGGTTTCTCCAAACGCAATCCAGTTTTCCAACTTGAAGTGGCTAACAAGATTAAAGAATTTAAAGGAAGATTTGACGCACTTGCAGAAATGAAGAAAAGCTTTCGTTTTGAGAAAAACCTTGGCAAAGGCATGACACTGAAAAATGATCATCGCATAACCATTTCTAATACTGACACAAAAAAAGTGATTGGAAGAGAGGAGGATAAGGAAACAATTAGAAATGCAGTTACTAAAATTGATGGACATCAGGAAGTCTCAATTATTTCGATCATTGGCCTAGGTGGACTAGGTAAGACTACATTGGCTCAATTAGTCTATAATGATAATGTTGTACAGAAGCATTTCAACCTGAGAATGTGGATCTATGTCTCAGAAAATTTTGATACTAGAAGTCTTATGAGAGCATTGTTCGAGTCTGTCACTGGCAAGACTCCAGATATTGAGGAGTTGAGTCTTTTGGGTGAAAAAATTAAGGAGAAGTTAAAGGGGAAGAAGTTCTTACTTGTGTTGGATGATGTTTGGGATCATAAAACGAGTGAGTGGGACAAATTTAGCTCTCTGTTAAGTGATAGTGAAGCTGGAAGCAAGATCATTGTGACAACACGAAGCACAGATGTTGCCAAAAAACTAGGCAGCACATTTGAACACAATGTGGCAACCTTATCAGATGATGACAGTTGGACTCTGTTCAAACAAAGGGCATTTCGAAGTGATAGTGAAGAATTGGATCCAAAACTTGTAAAAATTGGCAAAGAAATTTTGCAGAAGTGCGGAGGTGTACCATTAGCCGTGAAGGCTCTAGGAAGCATCTTGTTCTCAGAAGAGAGAATAGAAGGTTGGAAGTTGGTGAGAGATAGCAATGTATGGAAGCACAAAGAAGGAAACGAAGTTATGATGTCTTTAAGATTGAGCTATTATCATTTGCCGTCTCATTTGAAGCAGTGCTTCACAATATGTTCAGTGTTTCCTAAAGGTCATAGGATTGACAAAGAACAATTGATTGACCTATGGATTGCTCATGATATGATCTCTCTGGCAGATGGTGTTGATCACTTGGGGTATATTGGCAGCAAGTGCTTTAGTTCTCTTGTGCAAATGAGTTTTCTACAAGATGTGGAAGAAGGATTTAATGGGGGAGTGACATGCAGGATGCATGATTTGGTTCATGATCTTGCCCAATCCATCTTGGGTGATGAAATCTCAAATGTCGTGCCAGAAAAGACAGCTGATGCTAGAAAGAGCTACAGATACTTTTCTTTGATTGAACAGAGAGGAAATGTTCCACCCAAAGGATTGTTTAAAAAAACACGTGCTATGTATGTTGCTAATAGTGATCTCATATTTGGGAAGCCACATAAGAATGCAAAATACTTACGTAGCATCACTATGGAACGTGTCAATACAGAATCAATGCTCGCTACCGTGTTGCAGATAAAAAATCTGAGGTATCTTCACATGTCAGGACTGAAGTGTCAAACGCTTCCTGAAGCTATCTCAAATATTTGGAGCCTGCAGTCTCTTCATATAACGAATTCCAATCGTCTTCGTGAGATACCTAAATCCATTGGTAAGTTGAAGAAGTTGAGGACATTAAACTTGTCAGCCTGTGTTTCTCTATTATGTTTGCCAGATTCTGTTTGTGATTGCTACATGATTTCAACTCTAGACCTCACTTACTGTGGATTGATCGAATTACCAGACTCTATTGGTAGAAATAAAAACTTAAGAGTATTGAGACTAAGTTACAGCAATATCAAGAGGCTACCATCAGGTATTACAGCACTGGAAAATCTGGAGTGCTTGGACCTTCAACACTGTCGTGAAATTAGCGAGTTGCCTGAAGGCATGGGAAACTTGAGCAAGCTAAATAAAAACTTAAGAGTCCTGAGACTAAGTTACAACAAAATCGAGAGGTTACCATCAGGTATTACAGCACTGGAAAATCTGGAGTTCTTGGACCTTCAGGAATGTTGGGAAATTAGCGACTTGCCTGAAGGCATGGGGAAGTTGAAGAAGCTTGAGGTTTTGAACATAAAAGGATGCCGCAAATTGTGTGGCCTACCAGAAGGGTTTGGACAGCTCACTGGGTTACAGAAGTTGGGATTATTTGTTGTGGGAGAGGGTGAAAAATCCGCACGAATTTCGGAGCTTGGAAACGTAGGTAAGATCAGCGGGGAACTAACTATCAGCAATATCGAGTGCGTGAATGACCCAGGTGATGTAAGCAAGGCATGCTTGAAAGAAAAGACTAAAATAAGTGACCTGACCTAGAGTGGGGCAATGGGACATCGGATTGGATAACTGCAAAGGAGGCAATTGCAGTACTAGAAGGTCTGGAGCCACCATCACAGATTGAACGTCTAGAGATCCGTGGGTACCCAGGCGTGCGATTCGCACGGTGGATGTTGAGGCAGCATGGTGACGTTGAGAGCACTTGTTTTAGTAGTAATTGTTTGGATGTTGGGGTACCTCTTGGTCATCCTTGTCATTTCCAATGCTTGACCAACTTGACACTAGGTCGTTTCCCACAATTGAAGCATCTACATGGGCTTGTTGAGCTGCCTTGCCTGGAGGAGCTTTACTTGACAGCAATGCCATCTCTAGAGAGCATAAGCTGGGGCCCATTTCCTTCGCTCGTGAGGTTTTATATTTGGGATATACCCAGCCTAGAGGAGTTGTGGACCTTGGTTGACGGGGAGGAGGAGGAAGGAGCATAGATCACAATCATCGCCGTTCGGGACAAGTAGCACTGCAAGTGCAGATTAGTAGCAGCAGCAGCACGTATTTCCCTCGCCTATCCAGTCTAGTTATAGGGGGGTGTCCAAAATTGGAGGCTAAACCGTACTTGCCATCCTCGCTGGAGTCCTTGTATTTGCAAGAGAGCAACGAACAGCTGCTGCTATCACCATTTCGCCAAAGCCAAGGTTGCTACTCGTCCAATGATGTAGGATTACTTCCACCCTCTTTTGAGCACTTGAGGGCGCTCGAGTCCTTGAAGGTTGTCGGATGCAATGGCCTAACAGAGCTGCCAGAGAGCATGCGTAGCCTCACATCCCTCCGATCCCTATGTATCTCCCGCTGCTCCGCTCTCCGCGTGCTGCCCGAGTGGCTGGGGGACCTCCGGTTTCTGCAAGAAATGTCCATCTGGGGCTGCCATAGCCTATGCAGCCTTCCTCCGTCAATGCAGGTGCAGCACCTCGCAGGCTCCCTCCAGGTTCTGAGCATAATTGGCTGCGGTGCTCTTCACCAGCTGCCCGAATGGATGGGGGAGCTCCGCTCCCTACGACGCTTGTATATCAGAGGCTCGCCCTGCCTGAGCAGCCTCGCCCAATTGTCATTGCCGCACCTCGTCACCTCCCTCCAGGTACTATCGATAGGTCCCTTGGATGCACTTCACCAACTGCCCGAGTGGCTGGGGGAGCTTCGCTCTCTACGCGAATTGGAGCTCCGGAATTTGCCGGGCCTGACTTGCCTTCCCCAATCCATGCGCCGCCTCAGCTCCCTTGAACAGCTCCGCATCATAAATTGCAAAGGAATCACTTCCTTGCCGGCGGAAATACAAGGCCTCACCGCCCTACGAGAATTGATTATCAATGAGTGCCCTGACCTGGAGAGGCGATGCGAGAGAGGAAAAGGGCAGGACTGGCACCTCATCTCCCACATCCCTCGTGTAATCATTGCATGATTTTGAATCGCATGCATTAATCAGTTCATCCAAAAGAGGAAAGATGAGCAATATACATCCCTCTTGTACAAGGGATCAGGGGGCGTAGCTAGCGACGCTTCTATCTTCCAGCAGAAGCAAAGCAACTAACCGGTGAGTTTGTCTTTATATCTCATCGACCTCATCTTGCCACCTACCACCTAATTCTCTCCTTGCAAATGTTTCAGGTGCATTCCTACTTCAAGTTTTTCTCTGGATGCTTACTGGGGCAAAAAAACTACAGAAAAGGGGGAAGGGAAAAGACGGAGACTAGTAAACTCCACTCCTTATTATGGGAGTATACGCATACATATCCAGTATGCTGCCAACAGCCTCAACAAGTGGACAGCAAAGCAAATTTCACCGTAGTTCTCTAATTCCCTTCCTTTTTTGTTTTCCTGATTAAGCCATTGCATGATCGTATTTCATCCACCACTAATTCTAAGGATTGCATGTGTGAGTAGGTTTATTAATTTGAACTTGCGCCGACGCTACGACGACCACGAAGACGACGACAAATATGAAGACCGTCGCCGCAACACGCGCAGACACCGCAGTGTGTCGAGCTGGGTGCGTGACTCCAGATGCAGAGGGGGAGTGGAGGACTGTCACAGCACTTCTTGGCGTGGCCGGGCGGGATCGGCATCACGTCGATACAAGTACCAGTTCTCATTCCAACAACAGAGGCTGAAAGGCATCCCCACCACTGTCTGGTCAGAGAAATCCATACAGGAGAAGACCCGGAAAAGAGTTTCGTTTGCTGACCCATTGACCACCGTCCAGAAGACAAACCAGAACGACTGTGGAGGTGCAATCAACTGCTCGGAGGCCACCTTGCAATTGGGTTTGAAGGTAAGTCAAAGTTGTGATTCAGTTAACTGCTTCCAGTTAGATCAACCTGCTCGGCCTCTTTTGCTAGAACATAATAGAGAAGTCCTAAAGCCTACCCAGAATGAAGACGCTTTGTTGCTCAACCAACCTGAAAACGACAATTCTAGTGCACCCTCAGAACATTTCATAGCTGATCACAATACAGTCCAGATAGAGGCCAGTTCTGAAACCGGTACCCCGGTTGTCACAAGTTCTGAACAATATACCCAATGCATAGCAAAAACCCTGCATTGTGAGCTGGTGCATCAGGAATCTCAGCCATCCCAAGCTTTAACTGAACTACACTGCACTGCATATGAGTCATTACCTACAGAACAAAACCCTTTGACTACTGTGCAAAGTGAAGAAAACAACCAGACGAGTATAGAGCCTAGCAACCCGGCCAGCAGCATGCCCAGTACCAAGGTAGACACAAACGACGGGCACAATCTGCTTTGTGACCTTAGTGCCCAGGCGGAAATAAATTGCGAACCCTTTCGGTTCATACCCCAGGAACCTCAAACGCCTCAGGATTTACCTGACCAGCATACAACCGCACAAGACTCACTGCCTACACTGCAAACTACAACACATAGAGACTCACTGCCTGCGGAGCAGACCTCAGCAAACAAGCAGTTGGGGATAGAAGACTTCATCTCGGCAATATCACAGAACCCTGACAAACCCATCCTTCAAACCACCCCCTGTCGCAATGAGAGGGAACCCTCTAAGTTAGAAGATAAGTCATCAGCCAACGGCACCTCCAACCAAAGGAAAAGTGCTAGATTAGCAGCAAAAAGCAAAGTCAGGATAGGAGCCAACAGGGGAGCCATCAAGTTAGCTCAAGAATTACTAGCAACAAAACTTCGAGACCTCTCCCCACCATCAGCACATCCTAACCATTCACAGAATGATTTATTTGAACAGTTCGCGAAGCACTTCGAAAGGCCAATCAGTAAGGAAAAGGTGGAAGCAATACTGGAGCTGGTGAACCAGGGAATGAGCAAGCACAAAATCAAGAAAACATCGGGCACATGTGCCATGCAGAAGACTGGAGAGCACCACAGCAGGGCCTGAGCCGGAGAGACTTGACAGTAGCGGAGCTGGTAGTTCCTTCCTGATGTTAGCAACTGAATCAGTTCAATCTACTAATGGTAGTCAAGTTGCCGGAGGACATCTTGTTACCTGCATCGTTCTCTTTGCCGGAGACCCAATTAGTATCATATCAGTGTCGGCCAATAGGCATTTGTTGTATCGTAGTGGTATCCTATGTAGTCAGTTGGCCACCAGGCCTTGGTTGTATCGTGCTAATATTCACTGTAGTCGGGTCAGTAGGCCATTGTTGTTGCCAAGTATTATGCTCTGTAGTCGGCCGGCCAACAGGCCGTTGTTGTATCGTACTGATAATATATGTAGTCGGGTGGGTGAGGCAACCACTTGTGGTGTTATAATTGTCAGGCTATGCATGGAAATTATTGTGTGCCCCTGGATTAAAAGGCTGTGGCCAGTGCGAGGTATGGAGAAAATTGGCAGTCGTATACCCAATGAAGTGGAGTCAAATATTTCTAATGTCGACAAACTGCACCGTCCTATCCTGGAATGTTAGAGGCTTAAACGATCCGGCAAAGAGACATAGCGTCAAACGTTTTATTCAGTCATGCGGGGCTACGGTGGTTTGTCTCCAAGAGACGAAGATAGATGATTGGACAACAGCCTTGTTAAATGATACACTAGGGGCAAGACTTGCAAACCAGACGGTCACGATCCCTTCCAATGGGGCCTCCGGGGGAATTCTACTGGCGGCCCTGGACGACCAATACGATATACAGAATCCCAGAATCGCTACACACTCAATCACCGCGACGCTAGCTTCTCGCATGGATGCGTCGGCCTGGGACGTTACTGGGGTTTATGGGCCGCAATCGGTCATGGAGAAAAGAAGTTTTCTCGACGAACTCGAAGCACTGCAAGGATCAGTGCTACCTAGTTGGCTGATATTAGGAGACTTCAATCTCATCAGACAAGTGAGCGAAAAGAATAGAGGGCCGGTAAACAGGAGAATGATTCAACGCTTCAATCAAACTATTAATAGACTTCAACTCTTGGAGCTTGATCTACAGGGCCGCCGGTTCACGTGGACAAATGAGCAAGAACAACCCACTATGACAAGAATTGACCGATTCCTGGCAACAACGGAATGGCACGAGATATTTCCAAAAGCGGACCTGTATGCAATGCCTTCGATGATTTCTGATCACTGCCCCCTCCTCATGCAAGGAAATACATCCTTCGATTATTTCAGAGGATTTCGGTTTGAAGCCTGCTGGGCCAAGATGCCGGGATTTCAAGAGACAGTGACACAAGCCTGGACGCGGCCGGTTCATACATCGGACTCCATGCTAAAGTTGTATATCAAAATGAATAGAGCTGCTAAGGCATTAACAATTTGGAGCAGGAAAACTTTTGCAAACATGGCTCTACAAACAGCACTGATTCAGGTCACAATTGCATTACTAGAGAGCTCGCAAGAAAGGCGAATGCTATCGCAAGACGAGACAGAGCTCAGGAAAACTCTCAAAACTAAGCTGCTTGGTCTAGCCGCCATACAGAAATCTAGGGCCAGACAACACTCACGAATAACAAAAATCCGCCTAGGGGACTCCAATACGAGGTTCTTTCACTTAATGGCCAGCTTAAGAAGACGAAGAAACCTAATCCGGGTACTTCAAAGAGATGACAGAATATTGTTCACACAGCAAGATAAACTGAAAGAGGCTTACCATTATTTCAAAAGAGCCTTGGGTGACCACGTGGTAAGGGACAAAGCTCTGCGTTGGAACAGCCTGGGCTATTACGCACGGGACCTCAGCGAATTAGAGTCCCACATCACGGAGAATGAAGTGATTAACACCATACAGGACCTCCCGAATCAAAAAGCACCGGGACCGGATGGATATATTGGGCTCTTCTACAAATCGTGCCTCCACATCATCAAAAGCGACCTACTGGATGCAATAAGAGACTTCTTCGATCTTCGTCACGACATGTTGCACAAGTTTAATGAAGCATATATTATACTTCTTCCGAAGATAGACAACGCAGATAGGTTGGAATGCTTTAGACCAATTAGCCTCATAAATAGCTTCATGAAGATCGTCACCAAAATTTTGGCAAACAGACTCGCGCCCAAACTAAATGAATTGGTTTCAGTCTCTCAGAACGCTTTCATCAAGAAGAGATGCATCCACGACAACTTCCTATATGTTCAAAGAGTGCACCTACCGCACTCTCTGTAAGCGCGAGACGATGGTCTAGTAGAGCGGCAGAACAGAACAGCCTGCTCTGTGGTACTACTCAGCTCACTGTAACTGGTACTACTCCTCACTTAGCTCATCTGTGTCTCTCAGTGGCGCTAGCGCAAAACAGGGGAAGCACACCGGTAACTGGTAAGAGTGGTAGGACGAAAACCGTGGCAGAGTTGCTGATGAGGTACCAGAGCCACTATGCTACACTTTTGTAACAATCGTGGTTTACAAAGCAGATGACTTGCTACTGGGCATGACCAGCGATGGATTCTGGATCTTCTGTCTCCACATCAAATGATTTACTCCCACTATAGATGGATGGATGCTCTGTAGGGGGTATTGATTGATGGTAGGAAGGATGGGTTCTAGCTTCGTCTCTCACCCACCACCGTTGGATCCACTCCTGTACAAACTGTATCTTTGAATTGTTACCAGACTTCCTAACCACTAGCCCAAGCGAGCATCTGTTGTGCTGCTGAACAGAAGTATTAGTTAAAGCTGCACTCCTGATCAAGGCTTCCATTTTTTTCCCTCCCACACACTTCTTTTTTTTCCTCAATTTTGGGTCCTGTGCGATTTCTTCTCTCTTGAAGATATGCCCCCCGGCAGCCGGCTGCCTGCTTCCTCCTCCTGAGTCTTGATCAACCAACCTCATCCATCCATTAGTAGATCTGAGATATACTAATCTGAAACCCACGAGCTCAGCTCGCAACACATTTTTCTTGTGCAGGAGAACGTACTGCCGATTTCTTCTCTCTCTTGAAGATATGCCCCCCCCGAAGCCGGCTGCCTGCTCTTGAGTCTCGATCAACCAACCTCATCCATCCATCGGTTCGTCCAATCGCCCACGACACAGAAAACTGCCTACAACAAGCTAAACCACAGGTATCTACCCTGTCTTTCTAGCTTTGAATTCTTTAGATTATTTCAAATGATTTTACGATGGTTTGCTCAACAACTAGCGTTTGCAGTCAATAATTAACTCGATTAGCTCAAAAAATACTCCCATGTTACTACCGATATATATATATATATATATATATATATATATATATATATATATATATATATATATATATATATATATATATATATATATATATATAAAAAAACCTAGTAAAAGATTTGTAACTTAATTTTATAGGAGTTCTTACTATCATGAAGGGTACCACCAAATTACCTTTAAACTCTCGTAGACTCATACCTCTTGGTAACTGCATTGTTTAAACTTTTGATACTTCTTGAATATTTTGGTATTTCACAAAAATAATAAAAAGTCTATAATTTTATTTGTTAAAAAGGCAACCCACCTTGGATATACAACTCAAAAGAGTTAAGCTCTGAAGCAGGGCCAAGTCAGCTTGCTTTCTTCGTTTTTTTTCTTCCGCTCTTTTCCTCCCTGATCTGTCCTTCTCCGGTGCTTTCTCCGCACCTCGTAGCCCCTTTTCTCCTTCTAATATTATAGAAGAGTGTACGGCCGCGTAAGCTAGTGCAACTGAATAATATAGAGATGTATGAAATGATAGTTGTGCTCACTGTCCTCTTCTTTGCTTTTAGCTCATCTCAGCCTCAGCGGCGCAACGAATTGTTGGATGAAATATAGCGATGTATGAAAGCAGGGTAAGGGTGGTTGGATGAAAACTGATTGCAGGGTAACTGAATAATATAGCGATGTATGAAATGATAGCGATGTATGAAAGCAGGGTAAGGGTGGTTGGATGAAAACTGATTGCAGAGTTGGTGACGAGTCACAACACTTTCGTAGCAAATGGGCCCTAAGCAAAGAAAGTCAGCAAGCTCCTTGCTGTAAAGCTAAGCTGGGACGCAACGCAACGCAAGCACTGACGTCGAGACGACGACCAAGACATGTCACCCGGTTGAGCATCCCATCGCTTTTGCTCGCTTTAGATCTGAGATATACTAATCTGAAACCCAGCCCAGCTGAGCTCGCAACTAATTGTTCTTGCGCAGGAGGAGTGCGTTTATTTACTGCCGATTTCTTCTCTCTCGCCTGCTTCCTCCTCTTGATCAATCAACCTCATCCATCGGTTCGTCCAATCGAACACGACAGAAAACTGCCTACAACAAGCTAAACCACAGGCACAGGTATATATCTACCCTGTCTCTCTTTCTTTTCTAGCTTTGAATTCTTTAGATTATTTCAAATGATTTTACGATGGTTTGCTCAACAACTGGCGTTTGCAGTCAATAATTAATTCGAATAGCTCAAATACTCCCATGTTACTACAGATATATGACATCAAACCCTGTAAAAGATTCGTAACTTAATTTTATCGGAGTTTTCCGATAAAGAGAGATGCGACCAAATTATCTCTTAACTCTCGTAGACTCGTACCTTTTGGCAACTACACTGTTTAAACTTTTGATACTTCTTAGATATTTTGATACCTCCTAAGAATGATAAAAAATCTATAATCTTGTTTGATAAAAAAGGCAACCCGCCTTAGATATACAACTCAAAAGAGGTAGGCAGAGTCTTGTTGCAAACACAAGCTAGCACTGAAGCACGGCCAAGTTTCCTTCTGTGCAGTCCCGTCTCCAATGTGTAATATATAAGCTTCCTTTTTCTTCTAAAATAAATATATAAGCGCGTGCAGATATGTGTAATATGCTACTCTTACGTTGCGGGTTCACCATATGGCCGGAGTTATAGTTTCTCCAATGCTTTATGTTTCGTTAAAGCGAGTCAAAGATCGTGTTGAGAACCAACAGAGCTTCGAAGTCTCGCTCGAGCAAAGCAAACGCAATGTTCTCAGGGTTGATGCCTCGCGCGCGCGAACCATCTGATAAGTTATTAGTTGTATGTTTTACAACCTCGCAGACGTGCATGTACGTTCAAATAAGTATCAAGACTAGTGCAAACGACTTGAAAAAATGTTCTACAGTATAAATAGAAGTAAAACATAGTTGATGTAACAAACTAACAACTATAACATTTCCAATTCATGGAAAGCATTGAGTATTATAAAACTCATTGATATTTATTCAACTAGAGTGATTTTCCTGTAAGTTGCTTCTTGCTCCTCGCTATATCTGTTTTTGGCTGCTATTTCTCTCTTGTATATTTAAGTGACACACTTTTGTAATGCAGCAACTGGGTCGCGTACCGTCTAAACTGGTTAATTAGGAACTCTCAATGGTTACGAAGGGATCTAAATTTACAATTACATTTGAAAAAGGACAAAAAAATTGAAAAAAGTGCAATAGACTTCGTAACCAGCAAAAGCAAAGATTTTTAAAACGAGATTGCTCTGGCCTAACGTCCGACTAGAGTCCAGACTAGAGTCCATGTATCAGACGCTTCATCAATAATCTCAAAGAGAGGTAGCATGAAGTAAAAAAAAAATCAAACTATCCAAATCAAGCTAATTTCAAAAAAATTCAAAAAAAATTATGTGAGTAAACCGGTCTAATTAAAAAATTTTCAAAAAATCGAATAAATTTATGTGAGTAAATTGGTTGAAAATCGGTGAAAATTGCTTGATTTTTCATGAAAATCAACAAAAATCACTTAGAAAATGGCTGTCAAAAAAATTCAATCGGTCGGTTGTTTTTTTAAATTTTTTTCACCTTTTTTGTTCAAAAACTTTGATTTCCACCAATTTTCGAGTGGTTTTTTATGGTTTTAGATTTTCGAGCGATTTTTGCAATTTTGTGGCCACACGGCACCCCGGGAACTGTAGCCACCCGTACGTCTTTGGAGTGTAGCTGCTCCTTTTTCCCCTTTGCGCCACCCCTGAGAACGACAGATGAGCCGTATGCATATATAAGACTCCCTGTTATGCACGCCAAAACACCCTGGCCTCTTAATCCAAAGTACTTACCGAGAGATGCTTCTATGTTTTTTTTTAAAGTTGTACAAATATTAAAGTATAAGTAAAAGGTAGATGGTAATTACTTACTTCTTCGCTTGCTTATAGATTTGTATAACTTGTATTGAGAGAGAAAGCATAGTTGCACCTGGCCCAAGTAGACTTGTTCCAATACATGCATAAACACAGCCCAGTACTCACACATGCATGTGCACTATGTACTCGCCACTCTCGTGTGGCTCGCTCGTCGGTCCGCTACAATACATCAACAGTTCGTGTGGACATCTTCGCATCCTATCTCGCCGCACTCACCTAACTCGTGTGTTGCTCCTAGGCTACGTGTCTCCTACACGGCTTCACCCCAACCTGCAGTTTGCGTGCATCACGCTCCTGGCTGCATCTCCTATTAAAAGAAGAAAAAATCCAACACGGTACTTTGTTCTTCCACCAATAAATTATTCCATTACAAATATTGTTGTCAAATTAACCATCACACATATATATCACAAATAGAATTAACAACCACCAAATTACCCTGAACTATCGTACCTCTTGGTAACTTACAACCCAACATAGTACTTTGTTCTTCCACGAATAAATTATTCCATCACAAATATTGCTATCAAATTAACCATGACACATATATATTTTTTTTGAAAGAAAAGGTAGGAGCTCTGCCAGATGCATTAAGTAAGGGAAACAAAAAACAGAACCAGTTCAAAGAGAGAAAAGAGGAGACAGGTGGTGAAACAAAAGACAGAAACAGTTCAAAGAGAGAAAAGAAGAGACAGGTGGTGAAACAAGCTAAAAGAGAGAGAAGAAAAGGAGTACATCCCCGGAAGACAACGGATTCCGGCCTAGAGTCCCTAGAAGCTACTCACTGTCAAATCCGAAAGCCACCTGCCGGTTGCGGATGTCCTGAGTAATGGCGTCGGCCACCTGCTGCACCGTACGGTAGGAATTATTGAAAATCCTATTGTTCCTCTCTTTCCAAATGTTCCAGAGACTATATGCGACAGCCCCATCAAAATCCTTCCGTTTGGGACGAGGAAGCAGCCCCCGCGTGTACGTCCACCAAGTCACATTGTCAAGATGCCCCGACGGAGCCTGCGCTTCGAGGCCAGCCTGTACGAACCTTAGGATCGGCCGCCAGACCTGTCTTGCAAAAGGACAAAGCAGTAACATGTGGTTGGAAGTTTCAGCCTCGATGCCACAAAGGACACACACGGCGGAATGCGGCCACCCCCTGGCCGCGAGCCTGTCTGAGGTCAAAAGCCTGTCTTGAGTGAATAGCCACGCAAAAAACCTGCATTTTCCTTCCGTAGAGGCCTGCCAAATCATCCTGTATGAGGGGTCGGTCGTGGATCCGACGAATTGAGCCCTATAAGCCGAACCTGCGGAGTATTCTCCTGTTGACGACCATTTCCAAGTGATGCTATCCTGAACCTGTGGCTGTAACTGCACCTGCTGAAGCGCGAGCCATAGCGAAAAGAACTCTTGAAGCTGCACTGCGTTTGTAATCCGGCGCAGGGGGCGAATCCAAGCGTTGTGCGATAACAAATTTTTAACTGCCCCTGTCCTCTTCCTGATTATTCTGTAGCACGACGGGGCTATATCCGCGGACGACCGCCCCTGAAGCCATTTGGAATCCCAAAAATTAGCGGTTTCGCCGTCCCCTATCGAAATGGTGGTACCTGCGTTGAAGAAAGCACGGTCTGAGGTATCGCAGGGAAGAGTGGAGCCAACCCAAGGTCTGTGATGCCCTTTCGATGCGAACCAAAGCCACCGAGTCCGGAGAGCCCGTCCGAATATGTCAATGTCTTTAATGCCCAAACCTCCTAAGCTTTTTGGCCGACACACCTTTTTCCAATTCACCAAACAGTGTCCCCCATTACAATCCTAGTCGCCTTTCCACAGGAAACTACGGCGAAGCTTGTCCAAACTCTTAGTGGCCCATGAGCTGAAAGGAAAGACAGTAAGGTGGTAGACCGCGAGGGATGTGAGAACCAAGTTGATAAGGATCAATCGGCCTGCCCTGGACAACAACCTCCCTTTCCAACCTGCTAGGCGATTGCGAGCCTTGTCGATAATGGGTTGCAGATCCGACCATTTAAGCTTCGTTGGGCGGAGAGGAAGCCCAAGGTATTTGCACGGGAAAGAGCTCAACGTGGCTGGGAATCCCTGCAAAATTGTTGGCATGTCAATCGCCTCACATCTGATTGGGTAGACTTCACTTTTTTGAATATTCATATGAAGACCTGTGGCTCCTGCAAAGAATATAAGGATCTCGTGGATTGCTTTGAGCTCCTGACTGATTGGCCTCATAAAGATTGCCACATCATCCGCATAAAGAGAGACCCTTGCTGAAACCCATCTCGCCGGGATGGAAGAAATGACGGACGTGTCCGCCGCCTTAGCAATTAATCGCTGAAGAGGGTTCATTGCCAAAATGAAGAGCATAGGGGATAGGGGATCACCCTGCCGCAACCCCCTCCTATGCTGAAACGAGGTACCTGGGATGCCGTTCGGAAGGATTCTAGAGGAGGAGGAGGCCAGTATCATGGATACCCACTCCTCCAACGTGGCCCGAATCCAAGATTCTCCAATAATTCGAGAAGAAACTCCCAGCTGACCGAGTCAAAGGCCTTTGCAATGTCCAATTTGAGGAAGAGAGAGGGAATTCTTTTCTTGTGCAGCTCGAAAACCAAATTCCATGCGAAAAGGAAGTTGTCCTGGATGGACCTTTTCTTGACGAAAGTGCTTTGGCTGTGCGGCACAAGGTCCTGCAGATGAGGCGCCAGCCTGGACGCAAGCACCTTAGAGAAGATCTTTCCAGTGCTGTGGATGAGGCTAATAGGCCTGAAGTGCGCAATCTGCGTTGCATCCTGCCTCTTTGGCAGCAGCACAATGTCCGCCGGGTTGAGCAGCCTCAAAAGGCGACTGTTCAACCCATGCAACTGCTGAAAAACCTGCATGAGGTCCCCTTTGATGATGTCCCAACATTTCCTATAAAAAAGACCTGAGAAACCGTTGGGGATGACACATATATATCGCAAATAGAATTAACAACCACCAAATTACCCTGGACTCTTGTACCTCTTGGTAACTGCACTTTTTAAACTTTTGATACTTCTTAGTACTAACCCAATGTATATTTTGGTGCCTTTTAAGAATGAGAAAAAGTGTATAATTTTATTTGATAAAAAAGCAACCCGCCTTGGATGTACAACTCAAAAAGCAATCTCGCTCTTCTTGGTGCCGCAGCTACGTGCTGGGCTATATGGTTAAGCAGAAATGATTGCGTTTTTCAAAGAAAAACCGACCCTTCTCCTTTGCAGGTTATTTTTGCTATTATCCATTGGCTACGTACGTGGGCTGTATTGCAGAAGGAGGAGGTGCGGTGTATTTTGGTGGAGGCTACTCAACATTTGGTGCGGGTGGTCATGGACTTCTACTCCCGGGCATGGGTGGCGGTCTAGTCTTCGGATTGCTAGCTATTAATGTGTTCGTTTCTTTGTTTTCTTTTATTGTTTGGCTGTGTGCTGTTTCAGCAGAGGCCGGAAGTGATTTCAAGGGATTGTATCTTCTCGATGTAATTTACTTGAAATAAATAAAAGCTTCCATTTCCAAAAAAAAAAAAAAACTCAAAAGAGGTAGCCAGTCTTGTTGCGAACACTTGCACTGAAGTACGGCCAAGCTTCCTTCTTCAGTTCTTCCTCCTCCTTTTTAAGCTTCTTTTTTCTTCTAAAAAAATATAGATAAGTGCAGCCATATCATTGGCGAAAGGCTAGCTCCAGTACAGCTCCAGTATTAGGGCAGCAGGAATATATAGGATCTAAACGCATGCAGATCACGTGTAATATGCTATTCCTATGTTGCGGGTTCACCAGATGGTCGGAGTGGGTAGTTTGTCCAATGCTTTATGTTTCATTTTATAGGGGTGATCAGGAGATTCCATTTTCGAAATGTAGCATCTTTTTTATAGGGGTAAAGTGGTAATAGTAGAGATGGACGAAACGCTAGCCAACTAGCGTTTTTCCTCTGCAATATGGGGAACGTGCAAGCAGAATTGCATGGTAATAACATTCTGTAGATTATTGTTTCTTTTCTTTGCATACTTGAAGAATTTAGTAAGTAGATCATATGCTGTCTGATGTAGTGCCACCTTTGCATTCAGTAAACAAAGCTTTACATCCTCTCAATCATTTCTTTCCTCGAGAGAGAGCTTGATATCGCCATGTCGGCTACACATTGAAATAATCAGAAATTGGTTGACTCGTGAATTGATGCGCGATTTCATACCTGTCGCAGAACGGTTTGTCACGTTGCGCAGTTGCTTGAGGAATGCACAAGTTTTTTCCGGCTCGCTTACGTTGGTTGGTGTAGCCTGATTTCAGAGGTTAAAGAAACGTGAAGAAGCAAACACATCCCTATCAACCCGTCTGCGACGCTGGTTGTGCTCGCTGGTGTTTGCTACTCAGCGCAAAGCAGGGCGAAAACTGATTGCAGAGTTGGTGATGAGCCAATATATATGTTTACAACAACCACCTTTTTACTTATTTACAACAAGCACTAGACATGGCTAGCGTCTGTTGTGCTGCTGGACAGATGTAGCCTGAAAACCAGCTCAGATCGCTTTTAGATCTGAGATCTAGCCTGAAACCCAACTCGCAATGCATTGCTCTTGCGCAGGAGGACGGTCCTCTTGATCAATCAACCTCATCCATCGGTTCGTCCAATCGACCACGACACAGAAAACTGCCTACAGTGGCGGCAGAGATGCAGCAGCTTTAGATATCTTCAGAGGACTTGAAAACAAACAGCGACAATAGGGTATTGTCGTTGCTCTGAACTTCAGGGAAAATATCCGACAAACGTCTTCTCCCTGCAGCACCAGCACAAAAGAACAGCAGCAACTTCCCTGATAACAATAGCGACAGCAGAGGAAACAATTGCAGAGCAAAATGAAAAACTCCTCAACTGCACAGCTTTTCTCTGGGTTTTATTCACCTTTTTATAGCTTTTACATATAAGGAGTATTTGCAGATTGCAACGCAATCCAAACAATCTTCTAACTGATTCGGACTCTGACTAGTTAGTTACTATTGCCAACCCAACAACACAACTTAACAGACTCTGTAATAAAAAAACTGAACCGAACTCTTCCCGATCAGAGTCATACGCCAATCAGGATACAATCCATCAGTTCGTCCAATCGCCCACGACAGAGAAAACTGCCAACGACAAGCTCAACCACAGGTATCTACCGCGTCTCTCTTTCATTTCTAGCTTTGAATTCTTCAGGTTATTTCGAAGGATTTTATGATGGTTTGCTCAACGACAGTCGTTTGCAGTCGGTAACTCGATTTGCTCAAATGCCCCCATGCTCTCAACAAGCACTGAAGCACGGCCAAGCTTCCTTCTTCAGTTCTTCCTCATTTTAAGCTTCCTTTTTTCTCTAAAAAAAAGAAAATATAATTGCAGCCATGTTTTTTTCCCTGTTTTTGAAATCTCGCTCGAGCAAACCAAACTCAATGTTCTCAACTAGCTCATATGTTATCAGCTGTTGATGCCTAGCATGAACTAGCTCATGAGTTACAGACCATCACAGACGTGTACGATTCAAATAAGTATCAAGATTAGTGCAAACGACTTGAAAAAACGTTCTATAGTATAAATAGACGTAAAGCATAGTTGATGTAACAAACTAATAACTATAACATTCCTAATTAATAGAAAGCATTGAGTAATATAAAACTCATTGATATTTATCCAACTAAAGTGATTTTTTTTGTAAGTTGCTTCTTGCTCCTCACTATATCTGTTTTTGGCTGCTATTTCTCTCCTGTATATTTAAGTGATCACTTTTGTAATGCAGCAACTGGGCCGCATTACCGTCTAAACTGGTTAATCAAGAACTTTCGACCACAGCGAGTATCGCTGGTAGCGGAAGGGGGAAATTGAAGTCATGGATTTGCCATCTGGAATTCTGAATGTTGCCTTCAACAAGTTTGGTTCTCAGATCCTACAAGAAGTTGGGAAGCTATGGGGTCTTGCTCACAATCTGGATGAACTGAAAGATGTCATGGACATAATTAGAGATGGACTGGAGGCTGCTGAGGAGCAAGCAATTGAAGATAAGCAATTGTCCACTTGGTTGATAAAGGTCCGTGATGTTGCCTATGATGTAGATGATCTATTGCATAAACTTGATATGAAGGCTGAAAAATATAAATTGAAGATGCATGAAAATAAGTGGGGCGGTAAGGTTAGTCAGGGTTTCTCCAAATCCAATCCAGTTTCCCGACTTAAAGTGGCTAACAAGATTGAAGGATTTAAAAGGAGATTTGAGACACTTACAGAAATGAAGAAAAGTTTTCATTTTGAGAAAAACCTTGGCAAAGGCGTGACACTGAAGAATGATCATCGCACGACCATTTCTAATATTGGTACAGAAGTGATTGGAAGAGAGGAGGATAAGGAAACAATTAGAAACGAAGTTACTAAAATTGATGGACATCGGAAAGTCTCAATTATTTCGATCATTGGACTAGGTGGACTAGGTAAGACTACTTTGGCTCAATTAGTCTACAATGATGATGTTGTACAGAAACATTTCCAACTGAGAATGTGGATCTATGTCTCACAAAATTTTGATACTAAACGGCTTATGAGAGCATTGTTTGAGTCTGTCACCGGCAAGAAACCAGATTTTGAAGAGTTGAGTCCTTTGGGTGAAAAAATTAAGGTGGAGTTAAAGGGGCAGAAGTTCTTACTTGTATTGGATGATGTTTGGGATCATGACGTGAATGAGTGGGAGAAATTTAGCTCTCTGCTAAGTGTTAGTGAAGCAGGAAGCAAGATCATTGTGACAACACGAAGCACAGATGTTGCCAGAAAACTAGGCAGCACATTTGAACACATTGTGAAAAGCTTATCAGATGATGACAGTTGGACTCTGTTCAAGCAAAGGGCATTTCCAAAAGGATTGGATCCACAACTTGTAGACATTGGCAAAGAAATTTTGCAGAAGTGCGGAGGTGTACCATTAGCCCTGAAGGCCCTAGGAAGCATCTTGTGCTCAGAAGAGGGAATAGAAGGTTGGATGGCGGTGAGAGATAGCAATGTATGGAGGCAGCCAGAAGGTGACAAAGTTATGATGTCTTTAAGATTGAGCTATTATCGTTTGCCGTCTCATTTGAAGCAGTGCTTCACAATATGTTCAGTGTTTCCTAAAGGTCATCGGATTGACAAAGAACAATTGATTGGCCTATGGATTGCTCATGATATGATCTCTCTGGCAGATGGTGTTGATCACTTGGAGTACATTGGCAGCAAGTGCTTTAGTTCTCTTGTGCAAATGAGTTTTCTAGAAGATGTGCAGGAAGGATTTAATGGGAGAGAGACATGCAGGATGCATGATTTGATTCATGATCTTGCCCAATCCATCTTGGGTGATGAAATCTCACATGTCATGCCAGAAAAGACAACTGATTCCAGAAAGAGCTACAGATACTTTTCTTTGATTGAACAGGCAGGAAATGTTCCACCCAAAATATTATTTGAAAAAGCACGTGCTATGTATGTTGCTACTGGTGATCTCATATTTGTGAAGCCACAAAAGAATGGAAAATACTTGCGTAGCATCACTATGGAATGCATCAATACAAAATCAATGCCCGCTGCCATGCTGCAGATAAAAAATCTGAGGTATCTTCACATGTCTGGACTGGAGTGTGAAACACTTCCTGAAGCTATCTCAAATATTTGGAGCCTGCAGTCTCTTCATATAACGGATTCCAAATATCTTCGTGAGATTCCTAAATCCATTGGTAAGCTGAAGAAGTTGAGAACATTAAACTTGTCAGCCTGTGTTTCTCTATTGTGTTTGCCGGATTCTGTTTGTGATTGCTGCATGATTTCAACTCTAGACCTCACCAAGTGCAGATTGATCGAATTACCAAACTCTATTGGTAGAAATAAAAACTTAAGAGTCTTGAGACTGCGTGAAAGCAAAATCAAGAGGCTACCATCAGGTATTACAGCACTAGAAAATCTGGAGTTCTTAGATCTTCAACAATGTTGGGAAATTAGTGAGTTGCCTGAAGGCATGGGCAAGTTGAAGAAGCTTGAAGTTTTGAACCTAAAAGGATGCTGCAGATTGTGTGGCCTACCAGCAGGGTTTGGACAGCTCACTGGGCTACAGAAGTTGGGATTATTTGCTGTGGGAGAGGGTGAAAAATCAGCACGAGTTTCGGAGCTTGGAACACTAGGGAAGATCTGCGGGAAACTAACTATCCGCAATATTGAGCGCGTGAATGACCCAGGTGACGCAAGCAAGGCATGCTTGAAAGAAAAGGCTAAAATAAGTGACCTGACCCTAGAGTGGGGCTATGGGACATCGGATTTGATAGCTGCAGTACTAGAAAATCTAGAGCCACCATCACGGATTGAACGTCTAGAGATTTGTAGGTACCCAGGCGTGCGAATCGCACGGTGGATGTTGAGGCAGCGTGGTGACGTTGAGAGCACTTGTTCTAGTAGTAACTGTTCGGATGTTGGGGTACCTCTTGGTCATTCTTGTCATTTCCAATGCTTGACCGAGTTGGTACTGTCAGGTTTCCCACGATTGAAGCGTCTACAGGGGCTTGTTGAGCTGCCTTGCCTGGAGAAGCTTTACTTGACAGATATGCCTAACCTGGAGGAGCTGTGGACAGTGACACAATTCACCTTGGCTGATGGGGAGGAGGGAGGAAGGAGCATGAATCACAATCATCATCGTTCGGGACTAGTAGTACTGCAAGTGCAGATTAGTAGCAACAGCAACATGTGTTTCCCTCGCCTATCCTCTCTAGTTATAAGGGGGTGTCCAAAATTGGAGGCTAAGCCGTACTTGCCATCCTCTCTTGAGTCCCTGATTTTGGAAAAGAGCAACGAACAGCTGCTGCTATCACCATTTCGCCAAGGCCAAGTATGCTGGTCGTCCAATGATGTGGGATTACTACCACTCTCTTTTGGCCACCTCAAAAATCTTCAACTATATGGAATGACAGCAGTCGAATCTGGATCTGGATATGGGTGGGAGTTGCTGCAGCACTTGACCGCGCTCGAGTCCCTGTCGGTTGTCGCGTGCTATGGCCTAACAGAGCTGCCAGAGAGCATGCGGAGCCTCACATCCCTCCGATCCCTGGGTATCCAAGGCTGCTCCGCACTCCGTGTGCTACCTGAGTGGCTGGGGGAGCTCCGGTCCCTGCAAGAGATGACCATCCAGGCCTGCCAAAGCCTATGCAGCCTTCCTCCATCAATGCAGGTGCAGCACCTCGCAGGCTCCCTCCAGTCTTTGATAATAGAGGGCTGCGGTGCTCTTCACCAGCTACCTAAATGGATGGGGGAGCTCCGCTCTTTGCGATGCTTGGATATCAGTGGCTCCCCCTGCCTGCGCAGCCTCGCCCAAACGTCATTGCTGCACCTCGCCACCTCCTTGCAGGAACTAAAAATAACATACTTCAATGCACTCCACCGACTGCCCAAATGGCTGTGGGAACTTCGCGCTCTACGGGAATTGGAGCTCTGGCGTCTACCGGGCCTGACTTGCCTTCCCCAATCCATGCGCCGCCTCACCTCCCTTCAACGGCTCTGGATCATCGATTGCAAAGGCATCGCTTCCTTGCCGGCGGAGATACAAGGCCTCACTGCCCTACAGGAATTGATTATTTGGGGCTGCCCTAACCTGGAGAGGCACTGCGAAAGAGGAAAGGGACAGGACTGGCACCTCATCTCCCACATCCCACTTGTACACTTGTCTTCCTCAGCTCCCTTGCGAAGGTATCACTTCCTTGTCGGCGGAGATACAAGGCCTCACCCTACGGAGAGGCGCTACGAGCGAGGAAAGGGGCTGGCACCTCATCTCCCACATCCCTTTTGTCTTAATTTGATGATTTTGAATCGCATGTATTAATCAGTTCATCCAAAAGAGGAAAGATGAGCAATATACTTCAACATGTGGGAATATTTTGAATAGCATGCATTAAGCAATTGCAGATCATGGTACATGATATATTTGTGATGAACAATTGGCGAGATTTTGATATGATGAATAAGTGGTAAAAAGAGTTAATAAAGCTAATGTGGATCAAGTTAGGATGAACTTGTTTCCGGAAGATGTTTTCTTTGTCTTTGATGCGCAGGTGAAGCGAGGAGATGATCGTGGTGTGTGACGAGGGACCGAGACTAGGATGGGATTTCCGAGGTCGGAGTCGGTCAGGAGATGTCACTGGATGGTCGTGCTCTAGCTTGGGCGCATAAAGATGGTGAAGACGTGGAACGGGGAAGTTCTACGCAGATTCTGTCCATGGTGTGGGCTGTACGCGTGTTTGTTTAAGTTTTGGGCTCCATGTGTTATTGGGCCAATGGATATGCATACATGTATTTATTTTAGGGTTTTGAGTTGTATAAAAGGACTTGAGTCCCTGCGGCCGGCGGCTCGAGAGGTACGGCTGTTTTTGCTTATGACCGGAACATAATCAACGAGATTGCTTTTGCGGCGGCTGGAGCCTCGGCCGTTTTGATGCGACTATTGTTTTTGGTCTGGCGGCGTGAGAAAAAATCAGGCCGGCGACTGCATGCATGCAGGTGAAAAGAGCGTAGCGACTAGATAATCGGCGGCCATTGTGTTTTTCTTGGGGCCGCGCTCGCTTGAAGTCTGTGACGTGCATGCATGCAGGCAGGGAGCTTTTGTTTGCTTGTGTTTCCTAGCCGTGACTAGAAAAAGAAGATTGGAGGCTTTTTGCATGCATATGTTTTGACGTGATTTGTTCCTGGCGACTAGAAGTTGATCAGCCGGTGTTGCTCTTGTTCCTTGTGGCTGGAGTTTTATTCATTGCGGCCAGGAAGCTTGAGGCGTGCTGCGACTAGAAGATTGGCTGCTTTTCTTTGAGGTTAATTTTGTCCGGCGCCTTGAGGTGTTTTAGTCCGGCGTAGTTGGCGATTGTAATATTTTTCATCTGAAGGCGGTTTGAGTCCGGCGCAAGGTGAATTCTGTTCTTCGTTCTTGATCTCCATTTAAATGTCTATTTTATTTTCAGATTGATTCAATCCTGATTAATCTCGTAATTAGGGTTAGATTAATTTTCGTCATTATTGATACAGTAAAATTGCGAAGTTAATATCTTTAGATCCGTAGATTTGATCAAGTTGATTCCTATTGTGTTAATTTGGAAATTGAATCTAGTTTCTACAGTTAAAATTTCACATCAATCCAACGGTGGGATCTTCAATAATTACTATTTTAGTGAACGTAGGTTAATCTGTTTTTGTCGAAACCGAAGCAGTTTTTCCTATGTTATTTAGGGGTTTAAAGAATCACTAAAATTTGTTTTAGCCTCCGCTCAATCATTCACCCCTCTGATTGACGCCATCCGATCCTACAAAAGCCACTTTTTAAGCATCGATCGTTCCTTTCTCTAGCTTAATTTATCTGGTGAGGCTCTTGTCAGGGCAACGTTATTAATTTCTCTGGTGATCACATGATGGAGATAGGAGCTAGCTAACAATGGTCTCTCCGCTTCGGTATATATAAAAAAGGAATAATTGGATATTTGCCACTCCTCAATTTGGAAATTCGATGGCAACATGCCATCGAATTTCCAAATTGAGGAGTGGCAAATATCTAAGTCTCCCTATAAAAAACGATAGAACAAACGACTCTTCCTCCTTTTCTTCTTGGGTCAATTTGTCCTTTATGCTGCAGGTCTATCTGTCTTGGCTTAGCGCTCAAGTTCATGGAAATTTGTGGCTTCTTCTAAAGTATATACGTGCTCATTAATGCAGGGAAATGCGATCGAAATTGCACAGCATGCATTTGCGATATATGCTATGAGCTGCCGGCGGTGATTTAGCATCACACATCAGCAGGACAACATCAAGCGCTGATATCGATAAATCATGCATGCACAAAGCCAGCCTTCCTTTGCGTGTTGTGATGCAACTTCTTCTTGATCTTTTTATCGACAGCATCCCTCCCCATATCAATAGGTTAATGCCGCCACTTGTTCGATATACGCAACACTACAGGTACTCAGCTAGCTAAGAACAACGCTAGTTAATCCCATGCATGCATGCATGCTAGCTTCTATCTTTGAATTGAGACTTGACATGTATAGGCGAATGAAAGCAAATTTGGTCAAAGCATTATATACATATGTGCATGCATGGGATTTCCAATGGTCGGTAGTGACGACGACATTTTGGTAATACATATGTTGCCACATACGTGCATGTTAGGCCCTTGGGGGCCATGCCGCTAGTGTAGCCTACAAGACATGACTTGGAAGAAAGATCATCTTGACAGCTGCAATGGACATATATTTCTTTCGAAATGAAAGCTGCATACATATCTAGCACTTCGGAGTAAAGAAACTCGATCCATTGGTGATGTGACGCTAAAAAAAATCATGCATGGTTTTATATATATATGCAAGTAACATTTCTTTTTCAGTAAGAGGGCTCTTTTTAGCTTAGCTTACACACCACATCTTTTACTGGGCAAAAGCTTGCGTGATATTCCTATTGAAAACGGACGGAAAATGGTCCTAACCTGCACCGGCTTTTGATGCATGAAAGATGCCCAAATGCTTGAAAAAGTTGATTTTCTATAATCAAAATCCTAAAAGTGCATTGAGCAAAGCTGGATGCCATGGGTTTGAATTAAAACTTTCTGTTGCCACCTTAACTGTAAAAAGGCGACTGCACTGACCAATCCAGGTAGCGGCAAGGACTGACCGACTGACCAATCGGAACGCGCATTTTGATTCGAAGCTTTTTTGCCGCCCCTAATTAGAATTCAGAAAGCAATATGCAGTGGCTGGTAGAATATATAGCTGCTGCTGGTAGAGTTAATGTAGAATCGATATATACTAAACTAGTAATCAGAGGGGGGTGAATAATTGCGCGAAAGCTAAAATCAAATTTTTTATGATTTTTGTAACACCCTAATTCGGACTAAAATTGTCTGATTCGGATTCGACAAAATCAGAATGATATATGTTCACTAAGGGTGCGTTTGGTTGGATGTACGAGGGTGAACCGAACCGTTCCATACAGGATTTGGTTCTGTTTTTGTGTTTGGTTGGCTGAACGGAACCATTTGGTACAGGATGAGATGGTACAGATTCCTAGAATATTCCAAAGAGATGCTGTACCATCCCGTACGGGAAATTTGGTTGAACCAATCGGTTCAGGACAGGATCGTTCACTCTCACCATTCCTCAAACCAATCTCATCCCTCAATCCAATCATATCCCTCCAACCAAACATCATCTCGTACCATCCTGTATCATTTCATCCAAGTAACCAAACAGAATCTTGTATCATTCCATTCAGACAACCAAACACCTTCGCTGTACCATCTCATTCAGGATCATCCCATCCATCATGTACCCTCCTATCCCATTCACTCTCGTACACCCAACCAAACGCACCCTAAAATAGTAATTCTTGACGATCCCACCATTGGATTGACGTGATATTTTAACTGTAGAAACTAGATTCAATTTCAAAACTAACCCAATAAGAATCAGCTCGATCGGATCTACGGATCTAGAGTTATGATCTTTGCAAGATGACTATATCAATAACGACGAAAATTGATCTAACCCTTATTACGAGATTAATCAGAATCTATAAAGAATTAACCAATCAAGCTTTTCAGATCAATCACTTGATACCCTAGACAGATTTTGAATGGATCAAATCAAAATTATTATGATGAAACTATGAATCAATATAAAAAGGAAACTGGTATCTAAACGAAGAGCGAAAACGAAGAACGAGATTATCAACGTATCAACTTGCAAATCTTATCCTGGGAAGACGTTCTTCGGGACGTCCTTGACCTTTTGCACCGATCCAACCGCCGGCACCCGGCATGCATCGTCCGGACAGAAAGATTTTTGGGCGCAGCTTCTAGTCGTCAAGGAACTTTTCTTGGACGACACCGCCGGCCGCAGGAGCTTATTCTTGGTAATTAAGCCACAGCAATTTTCTTCACACCTCCTGCCTTCAAGCCGCCGAAAAGCAATCAAGCCAAGGAAATCAAAACGGCAGGAACGTTTCTAGGCACAGGAGCTCTCTCGTGAAACTACGGCCGCCCAAACCAAGACGCCAGGGTCGTAAGAAAGATTTTTTAATTTCTTTTTATCTAATAATAGTACTCTAAATAAAAGAGTACAAACCCTAATATCTGACTCACAATAAACAGGAGACCCTCTATTTATAATGAGCAATTCTAAAGAGTTTGTATACAACTCCACTTGACCCAACCTAGTCCAATACAACTCTACACGCATATAGCCTACATGCCGCACTCACGTGACTAACCAGTCTCTATGTGCAGTGTTTTCTAGCCCGAACGTTCCACATGACATCATTGACTATCAAGATCTCGATTCCTCCGTGAACCTAGTTTCAGTCCCGTCATCGACTACGTTCGCCCTCGAGTAACACCTACACACGAATAAACAAGAAACGAATCCGAGCACAAGTCCATGACTTGACTTAAAGTCAATCCATACAACCACTCACACGAGTGCATTGTATCAAACAAAACCATTATCATGCTGTTATAAGCATATCAAATAATCATCTGAAATAGTACATGCACAAGCACCACACATGTGATAATCACAACTACTTTGCAAAGCTAATTTCATCCTTAAGCCAATTTATCAGTACATGCATGGTTTCACAGTTAAACACCGACCTAGCTTCCTTCATGCGTACGTACATTAGCTGTGTTGTCCCCATCGATCCATTGGCAAGTGCTCGGAACGCGCTTCTCCTAGTCTTGTCCAAACAAATTAAACTAGGCATGCACTTCAATATATATATATATATATATAGTACTTGATATGGACTCTTTCTTTTAATCTAAACCGTTATAATTCGGGCCCAACAAATCGATGGCCAGATCTTTCTAGTTAACATGGGAGCTTTCTCAGAGTGTTTAATTAGTATAGGTATAGATAGATAGATAGATAGATGTTCATCCATCGAAGGTTAATAGTAATTCTGGTGAGCATGCAGATGCAGTTAGGCGCGTTTGCTCTTGCAATATCGTCGTGCTTCAAGTGTACCAACAATGCATTTGCATTTAGCTGATCACACAACCTAGTTTCGACAATATTTTACTAGATAGCAGCTGAAACATACGACTATATCTCCTCTTTTGAATGGTCGAAGCCTGCACATCTACATACTAAAGCTGCTGCATATGTTCATCGAAGGTTCATAGTAATTCTGATAAGCATGCCGATGCAGTTAGGCGCGCTTGCTCTTGCAACATCGTCGTGCTTCAAGTATACCAACGTTCCAACAATGCATTTGCATTTAGTTGACCACACAAATTAGTTTCAATATTTTACTAGTTAGCGGCTGAAACTTATGGCTCTCGATCCTTTATTGAATGGTCGAATTAATGAGCCTGCAAATCTCGAATACGGCTGTTCATACCGTGGAACAATCCACATAGGTTAGGGGTCGGCTGTCAGTTTTTTTTTCAGAACCTTCTAGAATTGCGATCCTCATAGGTTAGGGGTCGGCCATCAGTAGCTTGTTGTATTCTTTTTGTCTCCTGTCTTGCTAGTTTCGATCGGGTTCTTGGATTTCTTTCTCAGTTTGGTGTATCCTGCTTTCTCCTTTAATGTATGGCAGAGCTTCTGCTACTTTTCGTTCAAAAAAAAATACCGTGGAACAATCGAAATTGGTCTGGTGCACGCTAGCTCAATCGATGTTGATCTCTCCTAGCTTGAAACTCGCTCGATATTGGAAAAATACTGGTTGGTTGATGCGGGTATTTTGTTCTCGTCTTCTTGAGAAACTGGATAATTTTAGTTAACTTGAAGTGTATATGCACACAAGGATGGAATGTGCAGACCCAAAAATAATAATTTTAGTGTATAAGTCTAGCACAAATAAAACGTACTGCGAGACTGTCATGTCGGAGTACTTTTGTGCAAAATAGTGTCAGAAATTGGACCGTAGGTTAAGAGAATCCATTAAATCTCCTTCCCAGCTTTGACAAAAAAAGTTAACTCAAAAGTGCTAGGATTTATAAAACAGGTAATATATATGAGGGTGTCTAGGGAGCACCTGAGTGTTTTTTTTTGGCTAAAAAGTACTCAAATTTTGAGCCTTCAGATCTCGATCCAATTGATAGAATCAATTTGTCTCTTATCCTCACATTTAAGTACTCCATACATAAAACAAAAAAAGAGTACTCACAAACAAAAAAACACTCGAGTCACACTTAGTAATTCCTTTACATCAATTATATACTAGTTTTACACAAATTAAATTATGTAGAAATGATGTGATAATTTGTAAAAAACATTATTTTTCTCTACATGGTATTTTATATCAATAATACACTAGTTTTACACAAATTAAATTATGTAAAAAGTAATGGCAATTTGTAAATAATAGAGGAACGAAACAAACTATAAAGAACACGCCAAACAAAAACGTGGATCACAAAGTCAAAATGATAAACACGATGTGGATCACAAAATAATATCTAATAGACAAAAAATGACATATTTCCAGCGCCGGCTATGTAGAACTCTCAAATCCCAATATCATATATGCATCAACACGGTCCAATCAAACGATTACAAGTGGCCTACTGCAAATTCATAAACAAAATATGAAATATCAAATTACCGATCTATGATCCAGCTAATTGATATGTTAAACATAATACATGTAATCATGTTGGTTAGGGTAATTAATTGGCAAAATCAGTACGGCAACTCATGGATGAAACGTCGAGACACGGGCAGACAGCGCATCGGCGACTCGGCGTGGCGGAGACGCGGAGTGACGGAATCGCGGAGTCGTGGACGGAGACGGACACTGGTCTCGTGATCTCGTCGTCCCGCCTGATGCCTGAATCCGGATCGCCTCGCGTCGCAGCCAACCGGTCTCTGGAGTGGGGCCCTCGGGGCGACGGGACGCTGAAGAGTCCGCGCGAGCGACTCACGAGGCATCACGCGTGACGCGCCGGGACTCAGGAGCGAGCCAGCCAGCCAGCCAGGAGGTCACAATACCCATAATTTATTTTGCGCAATACCCATAATTTACATTCTTGTGCGTGAAAATGAATACGACAAACCGCATATATCACACAGCAAAATTTCTGAATTTTTTCGTGGACCGGTCACAGCAAGAATCCTGTCTATCTGTCATACATCTCTTCTGCAGGAAATCCAAATGGAACAATCAGTAAAATCCTCAGCTTGCTTCTCGATCGCACTGCAGTTTTCAGTCGTACTAATTCACATCTCGATGGCTGCAGATTTTAGTAGTGGTTTACTACTCCATCTGCGGGTGGTTGTTCAGCAGAAGCTGCTGGTTTTAGGGGAAATGGGTGGCTCAGCAAGCTGCTGTACTGAAAGCTAGCCACTGCAAGCTGCTGGTTGCAGTAGTTGCCAAAATGGCTCATCCTTGAATCACTTGGCAGTATCGGTTTTTTCTTAGAATTGCTGCCATCTTCTAATTAAGGACCTACAACTATCCGTCACTACTCGCTTCCTTTTCAAAACATTAAAACTGGCACTATAATCTGAACATGCGTCTACTTGTGTTGGCATATTGATGTGGTTATATATTCACGTTGCTTCTGTAGTAAAGTGTTTGGCATGGAGGTGTTGCGTAGGTAATTAGTGGGCTTTGCGGTGGCTCAGCAGCTGTGGAGCCTCCGAGCAGCAGCTGCGAGAGCGCGGAGTAGTCCATGGTGTTGAGGAGATCGGTCGGGGAGCACGACTTAGTGATGGTCATGGGACGGAACTGATCATCAGCAGCAGCAGGAGCTTCAGAGTTCGGTGAGGTTTCACTGATGTTGAGAGAATCCTCCTCTACATTTGAGCCTGTTGGAGCCCTTTCAGTATTGCAAAACAAATTCACACATCTGTTCCACGCTGCGTTTGTGGCCTGTTGGAGCCCTTTTGTGTGTGCATATATGAGAATTTGTTTACTATTTGTTTTGAATTTGAGCCTGTTGGAGCCCTTTCGTGGAGACTTTTGCGGATCAGAAACTTTAGCAGGGAAACTAAGGGTCTGTTTGGTAGAGTTCTAGATTCTAGCTTCACTTAAAATCTAAAACTTATAGGCTAAAATAAAATGAATTAAGTTTATATTTTTGGTCTAAAATGTAAATAAGATGATCTATTTAAACACTCTTAATGTACTCACAGCTTCAGCTTCACGAATCTAGTGAAGCTAGAATTTTCAGCACGAATCTGGTGAAGCTGAATCCCTGTCAAACACACCCTAAAGAAACCGCAAGCTCTCCCGATCCAAAAGATCTGGCCTTTGGGAAACAGCAGATCCGAAAACACCACTTGTTAGGGATAGCACGGTAAAATAAGCAAGATTTAACATAGTTTACGTTAAATCTTGTCTAGTGGACCACGATAAATCCTATCTCTAGTTATTTTGCCGTGCTAATCCTAACAATACGTGATTATGCTATGCTAAGAGGTTCCTTTTTAACAGGCACTGCTTTACCATTTTCCTTTTCTTCTTTGTCTGAATTTTGAACGCAAGCAACGGGGGAAGCCCCCGCTGAAATATATTAGCAAGGAAGAAGAGATACACAGCCGGTGAGGAACCGGCAAGCAAGGAGAAGAATTACACTAACCTAAGGCGCCAAGCAAGGAAATCATTACGAAGGGAAACAGGGACCCTATACGATTGAAAGCTAAACTCGGAAGCACACCAGGCCTTCCAAACAGAAAAATAAACAGAGCTAGCTCTAAAGATTTTGTCATTCCGGATCTTCCAAAGCCCCCAAGAGGCGATCATGAAGGCCTCCATAAAGAAAGGCGAATGGTTGCTGGACGATAATCTGTGAAAGAAGTCATCAGTGGGGTCCCAAGAGATTTGGAGGGCGTCCCAGCAGCGCCTGCTGAACCGGCAATGAAAGAATAAGTGGTCACGAGATTCTTCAACTCCGTCGTTGCAAAGAACGCAGTTAAAATCAGCCGAATTGATCTGGCAATTCTTCCTGCGAAGAAGCTGCCTGGTGTTGAGGCGGTCAAAGCACATGAGCCAGGCAAAAACTTTAAGCTTGGAGGAGCACTTAGCTTTCCAGATCCAAATAAGCGGCCTAGCCACCGGGATGTGACTGAAAACCATCTTGTAGAAAGAGCTAGGATTGTAGTCAGGGGAATTCCAAATGTAAGACCAAACATCATTGCTGACATTAACGATATCATCAGTGTGAATAAGGATGTGAAGCTGCTGGAGTTCAAGGAAGGCCTGATCGGACATAGGTAAGTGGAAGTTGACGGAAACAGCCGGATTGTGGACAAAGTCAGCCACGCTGCAGTAATTATTTTTGGCGTAGGAGTAAAGATGCGCAAACTGATGCCTCAGATGCATGTTGTTCCAAACATCGTCCCAGAAGAGAGAGGAATCACCTTTCCCCACTTGACAACGAGCAATCCCCCTGAATTGATCAAGAAGCGAGAGCACATCCTTCCACCAAAAAGAACCTCTCTTAACCGACGCCTGGGGGAGAGTCGAAGTGTAATAAGAATCCCAAACCAGGCGAACCCAAGGAATGTCTTTTTTGTTAAAGAACTTGTGAAGGAACTTGATGAGCAAAGCAGAATTATGAGTAGATAGATTAATAATCCCGAGCCCTCCTTTAAGCTTCAGCCTGCAGACCTTATCCCACCTGACCAAAGATTTGCTCCTGCCATTAAACTCGTTCTTGCCCCAGAGACAGATCCTCCTAGGGAAGTCAATTTGGCGAATAACCGCAACAGGGATCCTGAGAGTGCACATAGCATAGGTAGCCATGGACGAAACCACCGAGTTGACAAGTTGAAGCCTACCTCCGAAGGAGAGCAGGGAGGAGAAAGAGGACACCCTTCGCCTGACGCGATTAACCATGTATTCAAAATCATTGATGCGAGGCCTCGTGGAACCCATGGGAAGCCCCAGATAGGTGAAGGGGAAGGACTGAGCCTTACAACCAAATAAACCGGCCAGGGGATCCAGCTCAGCACCGGCCAGATTAATGGGAAGCATGCAGGACTTAGCATAGTTGATCGAGAGGCCCGAAGTAGCCGAGAAAGTCTGCAGGAGACCTTTTAGAATAAAGAGCTCTTTCTGATCAGCTTTGGCGAAAATAATAGTGTCATCAGCATATTGAATGACGGGGTAATCCAAGTTGGAGTCATTGAACAGCGGCATGGAAAGGATGCCAGCAAGCTTGGCCTTGTTCAACATGTACTGAAGCAAGTCAGCAGCAATAGCGAACAGCAGCGGGGAAATGGGATCACCTTGTCTAACACCCCTTTTGCAAGAAAAGGAGCGGCCCGGAATTCCATTAAGGAGCACAGACGTGGAGGCCGAACCAAGTATGTCAGCAACCCAGGAAAGCCATTTAATCAGAAATCCTAAGGCAGAGAGCATAGCAATGATCGCGGAATGCTCGATAGTGTTAAAAGCTTTGGCGAAGTCAATCTTGATGAGCACAATTTTCCTTTTTGAGCTCTGACAAAGATGAATATATTCAAAGGCCCAAGCAAGACAATCCTGGATGGACCTGCCCTTAATGAAGCCGTATTGGTTCTTATGCACCACAAAAGTGATAACCGAATTGAGCCTAGAGGCTAAGAGCTTAGTGACCAGCTTAACACTCAGGTTAAGTAAAGAAATAGGCCTGAAGTCATTGGGAGTAGAGGGGTTGTCAGATTTGGGAACGAGAACAATGTAAGATTGATTAATAGGAGCAAGAGAAATGGACCTGTCATGGAATCTGAAACAAAGATTATAGAAGTCCTCTTTGATAGTAGGCCAACACATCTTGAAAAACTTTCCATTGAAACCATCCGGGCCAGGGGCACTATCGGAATGGAATTGGTTAACCACATTGTCAATTTCGGACATTGAGAAACTAGAAGCCAAATCATGAAGGTCAGCCCTGGTCGAAATGAGATTCTACAGGCTGGGGTGCATAGTGGGACTGCCCGAAACCCCCATTCTAGCCGAGTAAACAGAGTAGAGGAGGTTGGCCTTAGCATTATGATTGTAAAGAATATCCCCATTATCGGAAGACAGAGCAGTAATGAGGTTGTGGCGAAAGCGCTCAGTGGCTTTGCTGTGGAAGAACTTGGTGTTCTCATCACCAAGGCAGATCCAACGGATCGTGCAGCGATTCCTCCAATAGGAATTCTGACAAGACAGAAGGATAAGCAAATGCGAATTGAGAATCTTTCTGAAGTTTCTTTCATGAATAAAGAGAGGCCTATGCTGCTCAATGCAATCAATCACCGCAATGTAGTGCGAACTGTTGTTAATTTGCTCCTCAATGATGGAAACATTCTTATTCCAATTGCTGAGAGAGGTCGAGAGCCGAGAGAACTTAGCCCGAATGATATCAACAGCCGAAACCTGCCCCTGATTATGGTCGGACCAACTGTGCTACACCACTTGAAGAAAGTCTGGTCTATGACACCAGTAATTTTCAAATCTAAAGAGTTTACTTTTCGGGATGATGGTCTGGATTTGAGCAATACAAGGGATGTGGTCAGACATGGTTCTGGACATAGGAAGCCATAGAGTAGCAGGGAAGGAGGAAGACCAGTGAGCAGAGGTGAAGCACCAGTCGAGCCGCTCCAGCAATGGATCATTTTGCATGTTGCTCCAGGTGAACTTCAAACCTTTAAGAGGGATTTCAATGAGACCAAGATCCAAGATGATATCATCGAATATGCGAGCATCACCCAACCTGCCACCGGCTTGTTTCTATCAAAGGAGCTTCTATAAAGGTTGAAATCACCCATGATCATGACATCCTCGTCATTTTGAATGGCGAGATTGGACATCCAGTTAAAGAAAACAGCCCTACCAGAACCAGAGCAAGGGCCATAAACGGAGAAGAGAGTCCAGTAATGCCCATTATGCTTAGCCCGGAACTTAACAGCAAGAGCAAAAGAAGAGTTGAAAATGACCTCCCCCTCCAGAATAGACCCAACCTAGGCAATCAGGATGCCACCAGAAGCCCCCAACGAGGGAGAGTACGCAAATTGGTTAAACCTTTTGGGAGCAAAAGACTTGAGAGCCGAGTGGTTGATTTGAATCCGTTTGGTCTCTTGAATGGAAAGAATAGAACAAGCCGAGTCTTGGATTTTCATACAAAGGAGATTGCACTTGTTTTGGTCATTCAGCCCCCTGACATTCCAGTTAAGGATATTCCAATTCCTACTTCTGCTATTGTTTGACATGACGCTGAGTAGAGAGAGGGAAATCCAAAAAGGAGTTGGGATCAACCCGACCCCCAAGAGCATCAATCAACACACAGGGCCCGATGAGATAATCCCCAGGAACAGGAAGAGGAAAACCTAAATCCCACGGCGGCACGGGACAACGCAAAAACATAGCCACGAGCCAGAGCGCCCAATGAACAAGAAAAATTAAAACCAAAATCATAACAGTCCAAGACAAGGGCACCAGCCCACCAGTCGAGATCCCAACCATAACAGAAGAACAACAAATGACCCACGGCCAAAGAGGATAGCCATCACCCTCCCAGCTAAAACCAACCAGGAAGAGATTCATCCTTGGGAATCTTCTTCTGTTAAAGCAGCAGCAGCCACCTCCTCAGGAGAGAGACCGCATCTTTCAACACCAACCTTCTGCATAGCCTCCAGAGACACCGAAGGCGTTTTTTCTTTCAGACGATCCACCTCACTAATTGAAGGAAAATGTTGTAGCCGGTTCTGACTTTGTTCCCTGCTAGGGGGGAGATGAGGGGAATCATCGGATGTGGAAGCAGAACGCTGACCCCTACCAGAAGGGGCGTTGTAGTTTTTAAACAAGGAGGCCACACTAGGTTGCCGTAAACCCCTGTATTTATCCTGCAACCTTTTACTCCTTCTATTGGAAGAGGCCAGCACCTGATGGATAGGGACGTCCATCCAGTCTGAGTTGAGGAGAGAATATTGGGTTGTACTTTGGGCATCCTGAGCAAGCTTCCTTTTCCTCTCGTAAACCACAGAGATTCTGGAATGGGAATCCGGGACAGACACCTGAGCAGCCCCGAAATTAGAAGGGCCAGGACAACTTGGAGTTTCATACCAGGTTAGACGGGGTACTTCCGTTGGTCTAGCGGGGCAGGGCGCCGCAGCAGGAATCAGCTGAAGCCAAGGAGCCTTGCGGAGAGTAGCATGGTCAACCATCAAGAACAGATGTTGCAGCGACGTAATATTAGGCAGAAGCACTGAAATTGTGGGAAAGCTGTTCGTTGCACCAATGAAGCAGCCAAGGGGGGGACCTTGGTTAAAAAAACCGTCAAGCAGAGCTTCACCAAAAGGAATTAAAGTTGTGGACTGGGGAGAGGATGGCAGGGACTGATCAAGGTCCACCGAGTCACCGTCCATGGCGTCATCCTCCGGGAAGACAAGATCATCCAAAACCTCAGGCTGCTGAAGGTCTTGGTTCTGGAAGAATAAGTTATGCTGGTTCCCATTTTGAGCTTGCTGATTCCCAACCGCCAAGTCCCAAGCAGGGTCACCTTGAAGAGGCTCCGGGGGTGCAGGAACAGGGTTGAGTTGCTGGTCTTCCGGGACTTGGTGGTCTTGTTGAAAGTGTTGATCATCAGCTGGGTCTTCATCGGGCAGCATATCAGCCTCTGCAAACTGATGAAACAAGATGATAACCAGGACGGTCCAAGAGATGGCCGCTCCAAGGGGGCCAGTACCCGCTCTGACAACCAGGCGACGGGGTACCTCATCCGTGCTGTCAAACATGCACTGAACTAGGACATGGGAGAGAATTCCCGGGTCTGCTCGCCATCGAAGCATCCGACCAAACGGAGCACAGGCTTGCTCAAGGTAAGCAGATACACGGAGGTCTAAGGGGAAGCCCAGGAGCATAAACCATCCAATCCTGGCGAAAGGGGCATTCCTAGCATTCTAGGCCCTGTCATGTCGGATGAAACGAACTCGGACACCTTCGATGAAGTGATCTCCAAGGTTGATTAGCATGTCACAATTGAAAACACTGCTGAGGTGAAAAAGGCCAACCCCCAGGAAACTTCGGCGAGAATGCAGTACAGGGAAACCCAGGTCATCTTCAACGTGAGCCCTTATCTGATGGATGAAAGGGTCATAATCCTCAGGGAGGAGATCCCCATCTTGATCGACAGCAATGATCCAGTCGTCGTGCAGGCGCGGAGGAGTTCCACTGATATGAACCGATCTCCTATCAACCCTCAGAGGACCACCATCGTCGAGATGAACATGTTGGGGGATGAACCTAGCAGCATCAAAGGGGAAATTCGCCATGGGGGGAGAGGCGGAGTTCACAGAACTGCTAAGATGGAGATTGCTAGGAGGAAGAAATCGAAGAGACTGAAGGAGCCGGGAAGTCGGAGGGCTATTGCTGGCACAACCCCCAATGAGCCAAGGGCAAGGGGACGAAGGAGACGAATTTACCCCCCAACCTGACTGGCTATTGGACGGAAGCTGCAAATATGAATTGATCGGATGGACCAGCTTAAAAAGGTTGAAACATCCAAGCGATGGGAAAAATTCCGAGCGAACAGGAGCGAGAGCCATGCAGCGGGAATGGTTAGGGCTAATTCTGGAAGAGATCACTTGGGGCGGTCTGATGGGAGAAGAGGCGTGCTTAGTCCCAAGACAAAAGCCTTGTCAAGAGCTGACGAACCATTAAGGCCGAGTCAGGGAGAGTGTTGGGAACCGCCAACACCTTCGGGTCAGCCAGCGAAATGATTTGGGTGGAGACAGCCTGATTTGAATTCAAATAAGGATCCCCACGGCACAACCCAGTGCTGCTAGAATTGACAAGATCAAGCCCACCTCCAATCTGAAACGGGACGATCTGGGCATGATCAAGAACTGGCTTCAGGATGGGGCAAGAAAAACTGCCAACAGTGATGAAATTCTTAGCTTCAGAATCAGAACCATCCTGAATTTGGCGATTGGGAAGCACAAAGGAAACCCTTTTGGATGACCTTTTACTGCCAGAGTTCCCAGGAAGAACAGGCCGAGGAGCTTGAGAGGGAGCGGAAGAACCAGGGCAAGTCGCACCATGAGCAAGAATAAGCCTGTCCTTATCAGCCCGCCAGTAAGGATCGAAGTCCCGCCAGGGGAAAAAATAGACGTCAAAAAATTGAGAAGTAATCCTTTTGATCGAACAAAGATGGCGACCCACCAATCCATTAGCAACTGAGATGCGGAAATGACGACCAGCTAAGTTGAGAACATGAAAACCATTTGGGGAACCACCCAGGATAGAGCAAAGGGCTAACGCTGAAGAACTTTGCAATTTGAATGAGTGCCTTCTGAAGTAGACCAGCAGGAAGTAAGAACCGTCCGGCGAAATCCTGTCATGGTGGACAACTGAATGGAACTTCCAAAAAATGTCTTGTTGGAACCTTGCTCCAGCACTGAAATCCAACTTGAGGTCACCAACACGCGGGCGGAGGTCATTGACCTCCGAGGAAGTCAGAGGAGAGGAATGACGACCAGCAATCCTGAAGGGCTTCTTGGGCAGGCACCAGTTGACACTCTCCTCCGAGAGCCAAGCATCATATTCCTTGCGCCAATTGGGACCACCATCTCGCCAAAGGAAGAACGAGAGCTCGAAGGAATCGGCAAGCACCCTTTGGAGACGAAGAACCAAAGATGCGACCTTGCTAGAGGCCACCGAGACACGAAAGTGGGTAGGGGAAGCTTGCCGCACATGAAAACCAGCCGGCGCTCCCCCCAGAATCGAGTGCAGAGTACCAGCCACAGAGCGAGGATCCAGCCGGAAGGAAAATCTATTAAAGACCACTAAGAGGAGGAAAGAACCATGAGGAGAAGAGGAGGCAGGGTGGATAGGCGAGCAAGCTGAGCGAAGAACCCACAAACGGAAGTCGCTACCAAGAGAGGGAGACCACCGAAGCGGTTGAGAAGCACTCCTTCGGGAAGAAAGAACGAAGGCTCTCTCTCCCGGCGAGCGAAACCCAGGAGCCCCCATCCTCCTTCTTTGTCTGAATTGCTGGTATAATTGTGCAGTCATGGTAATATATTATATATATGATTGTCTGGTAACAGGTACGTTGTATAGCTAAAATATTGAAATGTTTTAAAGTGCAGTAGTATTTCATAAGCTCCAAAAATGGATCTTGTGAGTACACGTATGTGAAATGCTTCTCATAACTGCCTGATGGCATGGCTGTTGATTAAAGTTGCTACGGGAGTGAACACCTTGCGTTTGTTTTGAAAATACGTTGTTGTGCTGAGTTTATTAATGGTGGAATGATCTTGTCTCAGCATGATATTTTTCAGTTGAACTTTTCCATGTCGACAATATGGCATGCAGTATCCAATGTGTACTGCTTCTTGTAATTTTTTTTAATATGCTGAGTTCCCAGTGGAAATCATGGAACTAAAATCCTGAATCCATTTGATCGGGGGATATATTTGTTTGTGTGTGTGATGGCTCGCATAATTAATTCGGGGTACAATAGTAGCACCGTTACTACACTAAGTTAATTATACGAATCTCGGTATAGTAGTTAACAAAATATTGGGCAACTCGATACTTTATTAGTTATTATATCGTATTCAGAGTGTTGTAGCATAATAATAATTAGAGATTGAAATGAAAATTTTATTAGAGTCCATTGAGCCACGGCAGGGTTACATGTCAATACATTGATCATATATTCGATCAAAGTACAACAAAAATATATTACAGTTATCTAATTACTCTAATGACCTACCAAAACAAGGATAAGGTCTACTAAACCTCCTAGTCCTTCTGATAGTAGTAGTATTAGTCGTCCTCTGTCTTGTAACATCTCAAAATTTGTCTTTATTATTATTTTATTGCAATTTGTGAGGTTTGTGATTTTTTGGATTTTATTTGAATTTATTTTACATTAAATATGTTGGCCTCTTGAAAAACTATCTATATGTAGATAAAATTAACATAAAGTTTTGCTAAAAATATTTTATTTAAGTTCAAAATATCTCAAAGTATTTATGAGAATTTTCTTAGATTTTTCATGATATTTTTATTAACTAAAATAAATCAAAATATTTTTGAAATTATTTTAATTGGAAAATCAGCGAAAATACGCATTGAACAGTGGTAGGCCTAGCCCAGTATTGTGCGCTCGCCGACCTTACTATGTTTTGGCCCGTTTGGCCCATCTTCTAGAACGGTCATCCTCGACGGTTGGATCGTGATCGTGTGGACTTTATCAAGCCGTGTAGCCGACAGCAGTTTGGCACTATTTCCCACAGCGATACCCCACGAAGCCAATTGGAGTTCCAAAAATTTGCAGTTTCGCCATTCCCTAAGGTAATCTTTGTGCTAGCGCGGAAGAGACTTCGATCAGACTCATCACAAGGGACCGCCATCCCTGCCCATGGCCTATTGCAGTCTGTCCAGGCATACCACAGCCATCGGAGGCGAAGCGCCCGCCTGAAGGAGATAAAATCCTTAATTCCGAGCCCTCCCAAGGCCTTAGACCTGCAAACTAATTTCCAATTGACTAAGCAGTGCCCTCCGGAGCAATCCTATTCGCCTCTCCAAATGAAGCTTCTGCGAATTCTGTCAATTTTCTTTGCGGCCCATGCAGGGAGCGAGAACATAGTCAAGTGGTATACCACGAGAGACGTGAGCATAGAGTTCATTAGAACCATCCTGCCCGCCCTAGAAAGTAGTTTTCCTTTCCATCCCGCTAACCGCTTTCTTACTTTGTCAATGAGAGGCTGCAAGTCGAAGCGCCTCAGCTTGGTAGGTCGCAGCGGAAAATCCTGCAGGACGGTCGCCATGTCCATTGAGCCACACCTGATGGCATATACGTACCTCACTCTTGTGGATGTTGTGTGAAGCCTGGTGGCCCCTCCAAATATGTTTAGAAGCTCCTGCATTAGAGATAGTTACTCCCAGATCGGCCTAACGAAGACGACGACATCGGCGGCATAGAGGGATATCCTCATCCTCGGAGACGTGGAAGGCAACTGCGAAAAAAGATTGTCCACAGCCGCGTTGGAAAAGTGACCCCGCAACGGTTCCATGGCAAGAATGAAGAGCATAGGGGAGAGGGGGTCCCCCTGACGCAACCCTCTCCTATGCTGAATCGACGGACCTGATACACCGTTAAGCAGAACTCTGGATGAAGAGGATACAAGAACTACTGAAATCTAGTCTCACCAACGAGAGCTGAATCCCAGATGACGCAACAGTTCCAGAAGGAACTCCCAGCTGACGGAATCGAAGGCCTTTGCTATGTCCAGCTTTACGAGGAGAGCTGGGATCCCTTTCCTGGGCAGATCGGAGATGAGGTTCTTCGTGAATAAAAAATTATCATGGATAGATCTCTTCTTTATGAAAGCGGATTGGTTGGCAGGCATCAGCTGGTTGAGACATGGCACGAGCCTAGTCGCTAAGATCTTGGAGAAAATCTTCCCCACGCTATGGATGAGACTGATAGGCCTATAATCTACCGTCGAAGTAGCGTCCTGTTTCTTTGGCAACAGAACAATGTGGAGGAGTTGAGAAGGCGTAGATTCCGAGCATTAAGGCAGTAAAGTTGTGTCATGGCCTCCATGAGATCATTCCTGACTATCTCCCAGCAATTCCTGTAGAATAGGCCTAAGAATCCATCCGGTCCTGGGGCCTTCTCAGGTGGCATTGAAAAAACCGCATCCTTCACCTCAGCCAGCTGAAAAGGTTGGTTGAGGCTGCTCAAAAATCGTGTCGAGGAATGTCCAGCATCTCCCAATTAAGAGAGTGAGTCCTCTGCATTTTGGTGCCCAGAAAGTTGAGGAAGAAATTGTGGATCTTGTCCTGCTTGCTTTGGTGATCTTGAACCACACCTCTGGGAGTTGAGATGACCTAGAATCTGTGCAGAACTCAAAAGATAGGAATGAATCATAAACCATAAATCAATCCAGCTCTAATTGGGATGTATTCCAACTCAAATGTATTACGGACCACGCAGCGCAATTGCACTGTTAGATGAAATATCAACTTTAGCAACCGATGGGGTGCTAGCTAGCTGAGAAAGTGACCTCCCCAAGGCTGAACTCTGAAGACAGCTATATAGAGCACCCGTGCACACAGGCTGTGCTTGCAGTACTAGTCGCAGCAATAGATGGCTCACGTCGTCGGCACATACGTCGCCGTGCTTCTCCTCCTCGTATTTACCTCGTCTTTGGGCGATGCCGTGCTTGGCCGGAAGGGCGGCATGGTCGACGACCCGCCGGACAATATTGCTAAGGCGGCATCTCCGGGACGGTACGCCGTGATCTTTGACGCCGGCAGCACGGGGAGCCGTGTGCACGTCTTCAAGTTCAACAGCAAGATGGACCTCGTCGCCGTCGGCGACGACATCATTCTTTGCACAGGTAGCTAGACTGCACGAAAGGCAGACGTTATAGTTTCAGGCTTCAACATGTCAAGATTCTTAAAAAAGATGGACCTGAAGGTACTGTGCTGGGCCTTGCAACAGGCGAGCATGCATGAGGGTTCAGAGCTCTTTTTTTTTTACTTCCTTTTCATGCCAGTATACATTACATGAAACTGCCGGTTCTGTCAACAGACACTAACTGTAGTGTTAATTTTGCTTTTGATACGCTCATGTTAATGCTGATATGCAGGTGAAGCCCGGACTGAGCTCATATGCTGGACGGCCCAAAGAGGCTGCAAACTCAATCGCAACCCTACTTGAAAAGGCTAAAAGTATCGTCCCTCGGTGGCTTCAGAAACGAACTCCTCTTAAACTTGGTGTAATCCATCAACTAATTTGCTCTGATTATGTCTATCCCTCGAAAGAAAGTTGCTCGGTTTATGAATTGCTAGACAACAGTCCTTGAACTAATCATTCTCATCTGTTTCGCGTATTTGACGTCCAAAGTTTTTTTTTTAAAAAAAATAGAAATCTTATGCATCAACAGAAATTTGGTTCTTTTTTAGTCTCAAAGTGTCCAACTTGTTGAACAAATTTACAGGCAACCGCTGGGCTCAGGCTTATTGGAGACGAGAAGGCAAACCAGATTCTTGAAGCGGTAATTACATCTTGTCAACTATATTACTGTACTGCTTCATTAATTGGTACCGTCACATCATACATGACATAAACAGGATTCCTCAAGCTAAAACTGACAACTCACATGTGGATTTATTTGAACAGCTAGCTGGACATTTCGAAAGACCAATTAGCAAGGAAAAGGTGGAGGCACTCCTGGGTTGGTGAACCACGGCTGCACCAAACTCAAGACGAAAAAGAAGACAGCTAAGGTGGCACCGGCAGCAAAACAACACTCGGCTGAGGGCTTCATCGGGGAGGCCAGTCTGTAGAAGGTGACTATTATGTTGCAAAGTATGTTAGATGTAATGCTGGACCGACAGCTGGTAATTGCAGGAGACTTGTTTCCACGTGTATGCCTGATGGCTGGTGGTAATTTTCTTGTCGACAAAAGTTGGTTAGTAGTAGCCAAATTGTACTCTGGTAAGGTATGGACTTTTGGCTGTGGCATGATAACTTCAACCGCTTCGCTGGCGACCGTTGTATGGTGCTATGTCTAGTTGCTGGTGGTCTCTTTTTCTCGGCATGACATGGCTTGCAGTCGCCGGTAGCTATTCCTGTGAAGTATGGGTCTTTTGGCCTTTGTATCGTCGTTTCTCTAGCACTAAATGCCTGGGATGTGTACCCAGCGAAGTTGATGTACTGGCCCTATGTATTTTGGCTTTATGCCGGATATCTAATATAAGCTTTGCCTCCCCCGAAGATGTTTGTCTAGTCTCTAATGCCGACAAATTGCACGGTTCTCTCATGGAACGTTAGAGGCTTGAATGATCCTGCGAAGCGTGAAAGTGTTAAACGTTTCATTTTATCAAGTGGTGCGACAATTGTGTGTCTCCAGGAAACGAAAATTGACAACTGGACAACAGGATTGCTAATCGAAACTCTAGGGATGAGACTTGCTGCCCAGACTTCATATATGCTGGCCAATGGATCCTCAGGTGGAATTCTACTTGCGGCCTTAGATGATATATATGATCTTCAGAATACTAGAACCACTCCGCATACAATCACTGCAACTCTAACCTCGAGATATAACGCAATGGCTTGGGACATCATAGGAGTGTATGGACCACAGGCGGACATAGATAAAAGAAATTTCCTTGCTGAGTTGGAAGCACTCAATGGAACGGTTCTGCCCAAGTGGTTAATGTTAGGGGATTTCAATCTCATAAGACAAAGGCATGAAAAGAATAGAGGCCCCACAAATAGAAGAATGATGCAACGCTTCAACCATACCATCAATAGTCTGCAGCTTCTGGAGCTTGACCTACGTGGCCGAAGTTTCACATGGTCAAATGAACAAAATCCGCCCACCATGACAAGAATTGATCGTTTTCTGGCTACAACGGAATGGCATGAGGCATTCCCAAATGCAGACCTGTGCGCAATGGCCACTATGACATCTGACCATTGCCCTCTTCTAATGCAAGGAAATACTACCTTCCAGCACTTTAGGGGCTTTCGCTTTGAAGCTTGCTGGATCTCCGTGCCGGGTTTCCAGGACACAGTGGCTCAAGCGTGGACATAGCTGGTCCATACGTCCGACGCTATGCTAAAGCTGAATATAAAAATGTCCAGAACTGCTAAGGCACTGCAGAGCTGGAGGAGGAAATTTTTTTCAAATCTGGCACTACAAACAGCGCTGATTCAAATCATTATAGCTATCCTTGAAAGCACTCAAGAAAGACGATCACTATCTCAAAATGAATTAGATCTCCGGAAGACTCTCAAAACCAAACTCCTCGGCCTAGCTGCCATACAGAAATCAAGGGCCAGACAACATGCTAGACTAACAAACATTCGTATGGGGGACTCCAATACCCGTTTCTTCCACTTAATGGCCAACTCAAGAAGACGTAGAAATCTCATTCGAGTCCTTCAAAGAGATGGCAGAGTTATGCTTAACCAACAAGACAAATTGAATGATGCATACTTGTATTTCAGAAAGGGATTGGGAGAACACGGAATAAGGGACAAAGTGCTTCGTTGGGATTCCTTGGGATACAACATAAGAGATCTAAGCGACCTGGAGACCCAGATCACGGAAGCTGAGATCATGAACACCATTCAGGAACTTCCTTCACAGAAAGCTCCAGGACCCGACGGGTATATTGGTCTTTTCTATAAAACGTGCCTCGACATCATCAGGAACGACCTCGTTGAAGCTATAAAAGACTTCTTTGACCTACATCACGATAAGTTGCAAAAGTTTAATGAAGCTAACATTGTCCTACTCCCGAAAACAGAAAATGCAAATAGATTGGAATGCTTCAGGCCTATCAGTCTTATAAATAGCTTCATGAAGATTATAACCAAAATTATGGCAAATCGGCTAGCACCCAGGCTAAATGATCTGGTCTCAGTTTCACAGAATGCTTTCATAAAAAAGAGATGTATCCACGATAACTTCTTATATGTTCAAAGAGTAATCCGAAAGCTACACAAAGAAAAAAGACCGGCTCTCTTCATCAAATTAGATATATCGAAAGCCTTCGATTCACTAAACTGGAGTTACCTTCTTGAAGTCCTTCAGGCCCTTGGCTTTGGTTGGAAATGGCGTGAATGGGTAGCTGCAATCCTTAGGACATCATCGTCAAAAGTTCTAATCAACGGACAAGCAACGGCGACTATAAGACACGCGCGTGGCGTGCGACAAGGAGATCCTTTATCACCCCTACTTTTCATCCTAGCAATTGACCCCCTACAAAGCCTGCTGGAATTGGCAGCAATGAGAGGTATTCTCAAACCCGGTGCTCCTTGGCGGCAAGGCTTTGCTGCTCATCTTTGTATCTGACGCCGGAATTTTCTTAAGCGCAAATGCGAAGAGTGATGACCCTTAATCGACTCTGAAATTTTTGGAAGGTGCTCGGGCTGAAAATAAACATCTCAAAAATGAAATATATCCGATCGATGCCAAGAGGATTTAGTACAAGATTTGTTGAGTATTTTTCGAGCAAGCTATCAACCTTTAGGGAAGTATCTTGGCCTCCCACTACACATAAGACAACTAAAGAGGGTCGAAATTCAACCTCTCATTGATAAAGTGAGCAACGAGCTTGTGGGATGGAAGGGTAAATTACTTTCGAGCTAGAAGGAAACTTTGGTCAAATCATGCTTAACTCACAACCAATTTATCATATGACTGTCTTCCCAGCGCAAAGATGGCTCATTCGATGCATTGATAAGCTTCGGCGGAGCTTCCTTTGGAGTGGAAAAGATCCGAAGAAGCTATGGCGGGGTCAATGCTTGATCAAATGGCCAGTAACCTGCCTACCTAAAACCAAAGGGGCGGGCATTAGGGATATGGAATGTTTTGCCCGCGCCTTAGACTTCGGTGGTCGTGGTTCAAGTGGAAAAACAACGAAAGGGCTTGGGCGGGTTTGGAGCTACCTTGCGATGAAACAGATGTTACCTTATTCAATACTTCAACAGTGGTCACAGTAGGAAACAGCAAACTAGCGGACTTTTGGAGATCAAGTTGGATACATGGCAAAGCCCCAAAAAACATTGCTCCGACACTGTTCCAACTAGCAAGAAGAAAAAACATCTCGGTTCAACAAGCATTGGAGAACAACTACTGGATCCGATTCTGTACACCCATCGACTCTCAAAATGCAATGCGGAAGTTTGTAGATCTTCATGAAGCAATACGAAGCGTCAATAGAGATGAACACAGGGAAGACCAAATAACCTAGAGTTGGACATCTAATAGACAATACTCAACAAGAAGTGCCTACCTTGTGCAATTTAACACTGTTTTCTGTACAATGAAAATCTCGCCAATATGGAAGGCCAAAGCTGAACCGAAATGTCGATTTTTTGCTTGGACTTTGCTCCACAACAAAATTTTGACAGCTGATAACATGCTCAAAAGGGGTTGGCCATGTAATGCGATTTGCATCCTTTGCAACGCATCACCGGAAACAACGACTCATCTTTGTAAAGATTGCTATTTCGCTAAACAAGTATGGGAGCTTCTACTGCGATGGGGTAAATTGGATCGATGGCAGAACCTCAGTCAGGATGGCTCGATATATAGGTGGTGGAGAAGATTAAGAAGCCAATATGAAAGGGAGAAACGACGCGAATTGGACGGTCTGCTAATTTATTTCTGGTGGAACCTATGGCTTGAGAGAAATCAGCGTATTTTTCAAGGGAAGAACAGAACAACTGAACAACTGGCGACATCGATCAAAGATGCGGTCCTAGCTCAGGGTTTCGCGTGGCGTTCAACATACGAATTAGTGTCTTTCTTGAGTCGGAGGTCGTCCTCCTGGTTTCGAGTTGGGGTTAGTTCTCTGGTTTTTGTTGTAAGGGGTAAATGGTGGTTTTAGCTCGGCTTAGTTGGGTGTTCTTGGTTAGCTTTCGGCTGCTAACGGCGTGAGTTGTGAGGTTTTTTCGGGACGGTTTTTCCTATAAAAACAGGGCCAATCCTTTTTCCTATCTTAATATAATTAACGGCAATTCTCTTGCCGCTCTTTCAAAAAATAAACAGATTAAAATGCTGCTTGTTATTTGATTCTCAATACTGAGTTCGCGATCTTGTCCACAGTAAAAGCAAATTTCAGTACAACGCCAAATGGATCAATGTTCTTGAAGGATCTCAAGAAGGCTCTTACCTATGGGTAAAATCTTACTAGCTAATCTCATACAGAGGCAATTCCTAACTTTTTTACAATTTCAATGCTTGCATCGCGTGCAGATTGCTCTGAACTATCTGCTGGGTAAATTGGGAGGTGACTACTCCAAGGCGGTGGGTGTGATTGATCTTGGAGGTGGATCGATTGCAAATGGCTTATGCGATCTCTGCAAACGCTGCTGCAAACGCTCAGCAGATGCTGAGGAAGGATCCTTACATCACTAAAGAGTACCTCAAGGAAAACACTACCACCTTTATGTCCCTTTGGTTTGACTTGTATATATACTTCTCTATTCCATACAAGCCTTTCTACTATGGTGTAAGTTCAACCTTCATTAGTTATGGTTTTGGTGTTAATGACAAATCTAATATCCCTTAATGTGATTTTATTATTAATGACAAATCTTATATCGAGACTAACTTGTTTATTTAGAATATCTTTGATTAGTCTCATCGCATTAAAAGAATGGAAAATCCAAGGTATGTTTAGCATATCCATTCTAGTATTAGTTGCATACTTTGGAGTCAAGTTAAAATATGAATGTCCTCATTATATTAACCACAAAATGTGCATCATGTTTCTCAATCCATATATTACATGGATGCATACACTTAGGGGAGTTTATAGTTTAACTTGAAAGTCTCTTTGTATTGATCTAATTCTTATTGACACATATAAGGATCAAGACAAAGAAACTAAATACATGAGTATATGAAAACTTGAGTAGTTAATATATACTCATATCAATTTAAATGATAATTTAAATTAAGTTCATTTGTCTTGTTAATCATTAAAGAACATTTCATCATGTGTTGATGGTGTTCCTTGATTAATTAAGGACAAATAAATAGCTCTTAAGTATAATAAAGCATGAGTTGCACTATTGTACTTAAGACACATAAATCATTCAAATTGATTTAGGTTGTGCTCAATTGATCTAAAGGCATCCATTATGTGTTAATGGAGTGCAAGAGATAATTGAGACAACCATGCATCTTGGACTAACAAGGTTTATGAGTTGTGATTGAGTTAGGTCCAAAGATGGATGAGATGATAAAGAAGAGGAGTCGAGTGATGATCCCAAGGGAGTATCAAGTGAAGATCATAAAGACCCCAAAGGGATTGCTTGATTGTGGCGAAGGTATAACTAGATAGGCTAAGGACTTTTGTAGTCTTTGAGTCTAGTTTATCGCCGTACTATTAAGAGGGGTTGTCTCCTAGCTTGAGCTTCATCATGTGTTGATGATCTCAATCCGCGTTCACTCAAGCTCAAATCATTTGGATTTGGTTTTTGCATATGGGTTAACCATTTGGCATGTGTTGCAAATGTGTTAAGTCTATGCTTGGTTGTTTTCGCATTATGCTTTGATTTGCATGTGTTGCAAATAGGATAAGCTAATGCGTTGGCTTTTGCGTGGAGTTCACTTTTGCATGTGTTGCATTAGTTGAAGCTTCACGTTTTGGTTCGCAAAACTATCTTTCTAAAACCGTGAGTTTGCTTGGAGCTAAGTTTTGCATGTGTTGCAAAAGGAGAGAGCTCAAGCATGATTTGATGTTTGTATGTGATTGTATGGAGCTAGAGGCTTGCATGTGTTGCAAATAGAGAGCTCATACATGTGAATTGGTTTTAGTTGAAGTTTGGTTTTGGTGTTGCATGGAACTAGAGAATTGCATGTGTTGCAATTAGAGTTCATGCATCTTGATTTTATATTGCTTGGAGCTAGACTTTTGCATGTGTTGCAAAGAGTAGTGCTCAAGCATGAAATGAGTTTATTGCGTTATTTGCAAGTTCACAGTCTTGAATAAACCGAGGTTTATGAGTCCGGAATCCGAGAGCATGTGAGTGGGGCTTGCAGGTATTGGCAAGTTGACCGGGTCTTGTGTTGACCTTCACATGGCTAGGGGATTAATCTCATAAACTCGAGTTTGCTTTGCTTAATACGTTTTACAAATAGATTTTGAGTTGTCGGCGAAATGTGTTTTCGCTAATTGGAGTTATGGTTTGCAAATGTGTTTTGCAAACGAACTTTGAAGTTATGTGTTTTGATCCTAGATCATGTGTTGGCATTTGCAAATGTGTTTTGCAATGTGCCGGGGTCATGTGTTGATTCTTACATGGCTAGAGGGTTGATTGCATAAGTTCTCGGTTTGCTTGCGAAATGTGTTTTCGCGAATTTGGTCGATTTCTTTGAGCGTGAGCTAATTTGGTGCAAATGTGTTTTGCACGGGTGTGTGATCATGTGTTCATCATTTATGGGTTCAAGGAATAGTTTTTGAACTTGTCAGAAAAAGATTGCGAAAGAAACAAAAAATTTGGAGCTGTCTCGGGTGTGGGCGGTGCAACCAGCTCATGGGTGGTTGGACCGCCCCATGGGTGGTTGGACCGCCTCATGAGTGGTTGGACCGCCCCATGGGTGGTTGGACCGCTCCGCCTTGATCGCGTTTTTTCGGTCGTGGCGCCATTGTATTGTGTGTGTCTTGAAGCGGTCGGCCGGCCGTGATCGGTGCGACCGCCGGCAGGCGGTGCAACCGGCCGCACTCGATATGTTTTCTCGAAACGCCTGATTTTCGTGTTTTGCCGATTTTGTGAGGCGGTGCGATCAAGGTGGTCCGGTCGGACTGGCGTGTCTTGATCGGACCGAGGTCGGCGCGGCATATTTTCAGAGAGTCGCGTTTGGTTTTCTTTGAGATTGAGCAGGCGGTGCGGCCGGATTTGAGGCGGTTGGACCGGCCTCATGGTGCGGCCGGAAGAGTCTTGGTCTGACCGGCCGTCTGCAGATCGGAAAAATCGACCGTTGCCACAGGAGGAGGCGGTCGGACGGCCGAGGTCGGTCGGACCGGAAATTCTGTTCGCCCCTTCGACCCCAACGGCTAGTTTTCCTTTGAGGGCTATAAAAGGAGACCTTGGGGCGGTGGGGAGGTCTTGGTGTTATTGAGAAGTGCTTTGGCTCTTGTGTGAGTATTTGGGAGAGGTGTTGCATGTGTTGCACACTCTCATTTGGTTCTTGAGCTGAAGAGTGAACTAATTGCATGTGTTGCAATTAGGAGTGGGTTTGAGAGGCTCTTGTGCATGTGTTGCACTTGAGTGAGGTCCTTGTGCATGTGTTGCACTTGGTGATCACCGGGGCGCATTCGTTGTGCTCGGTGAAGTTCAAGCGAGGAGCGGCTTGTTGCTCTTGGAGGTTGCCGACTCCTAGACGGCGTGGGCGTCGTCTTGGAGCTCTCGGGTGTGAGAAGCCCGGCAAGTTTGTGAAGGTTCGAGTTGAGCCTACGGCATAAGCGTGAAAAACCACGACTAGTGGAAAGAGGCGGTGCTCGGCGGGGCCGGTCCGAGTGGTCGGGCTAGCCTCAACGTGGACTAGGGAGACCGCAAGTCTCCGAACACCACGGAAAAATATCGGTTGTCTCTTGTCTCATTTATATTCAAGCACTTTACATTATTGAATATTTATCAATTGCTTGAATTAGAATTGCTAGTATTATTTAGTTGATCAATTTAGCAATTCTTGTGTAGAGACATAATTTAGATAGTGCACATAGTGAGCCTAGTTGATTTAGGCTTTAATTGTCAAAACCGAGTTTATCGCTTCCGTATTATAATTGTGTAGGTTTTGACATAGAGGTTGATTAGAGCGAATTGTTTAGTGAGCGATCGAATTTTGTAAAACGCCTATTCACCCCCCCTCTAGGCGCATCCTCGACCCTACAAGTGGTATCAGAGCCACGGTCACTCTCATTTTAGGCTTAACCGTCTAGAGAGTAAAAAGGATGGCAAATAGAGGTTTAGTGCACTCCACCGATTCATATATATTTGATGGCTCAAATTATGCTTCATGGAAATTATTTATGATTGATCATTTTAAATCCATGAGCCCACAAATATGGTGGATCGTAGATGTCGGCATTTCTTCTCCAATAAATGATATTGCTCCAACTAAAGGAGAGGAGAAATGTCTACATCTCGACGCTCAAGCTACTAACGTTTTATTTAGCGTTGTGAGCGTAGAAATATTCAACCTCATTTGCAACCTCTCAAGCGCTCATGCAATGTGGATTAAACTTCAAGACTTATTTGAATCATCCACATCAATTGAGGATTGCAATGAGGATGAAGTGTCGGTTGACGATTCTTCAACCTCTTCATCAAGTGAAGAACCGACATTACCATCAACCTCAACCTCCGCCTCAAGCGATGACGAATTTTCACTTATATCAAAAATTCGTTGCTTCATGGCAAAAGGTATAAATGAGGTAAGTGATGATGAAAACGATGATGAGCCCTCTTACAATGATTTAATAGATATGTTAGAGGAGCTAAATAATTATCTTGGGAAGGAGAAAACAAAATATAAGATTTTAAAGCTTGAACATGAATCACTTCAAAGTGATTATAATATGTTAAAGAAAATCATGAATCCTCCTTCTCAAAGAAATTTATAAGTCTAAGGTGGATATAGGAGTCACATGTGATTTAATTGATGAAATGCCATGCTTGGATGAAAATTCTAATATTTCATCAAAAATTGACATGTCCACCTCTTGCAATGATTTAAGTGATATACCTTGTTGCTCTAATGAAATTGTTTCAAGTTCCTCTATGTCTTTAGATGCAAATCTTGTAGAGGAAAATAAAGAGCTCAAGAAACAAGTCACTCAATTGAGAAGTGACTTAGAAAAGTGCTACAAAGGAAAAGCCGTCCTTGACAAGATCTTGAGCAAGCCAAGGGCGCCTCAAGATAAGAGTGGACTCGGCTACAACTCCAAGAGGGAGAATAGCAAGACGAAGCACAACGCAAGACACTCGAAGACCTTCAAGTGTTTCGCTTGCAACAAGAAGGGCCACTTCGCCTCCATGTGCCCTAATCAAGTGGATAACAAGGCCACAACACTAACAATGAGGCAAATCGGCAAAGAGCAAGTCAAATCGGTCAAGAGAGGGCCAAATAGCGTGACGTGCTTCAATTGCCGGGAAAAGGGACACTTCGGTAAGGATTGTCCCAAAGGTATCACTCCTAAGCCTACTCTCATTAATGAAAATTATTTGCTTAGAAAGGACAAGAATGGCAATGTGTTTGCCAAGCTTGTCAAGTCCCCTATGCCGGCTCAAAATGATATTCATATGCATAGGAAGAGTAAATCTAGAAATGGATTTGCTAAAGTTGTTATAACTCCTAAGCCAACTCAATATAATTCAAACCAATTGCTTAGGAGAAATAACAATAGCAAAGCATTTGCTAGATTTGTTAGATCCTCTAAGCCATTTCATAATTTCAATTATTATATGCTTAGAAGAGATCAAACTAGAAATGGTTTTGCAAAATATCAATGTCCTCCTATGCCCTTCCATAAAAATACAAATACTTTGCCTAGGAGGAATAATTCTCGCAAAACTATTTCTAGTAATGTTAGTCAATTTAAAAATGCTAAAATTAGGACCATTTGGGTTCCTAAATCAATTGTGACTAACATTGTCGGACCCAACAAGGATTGGGTACCAAAAACCGCCTAAAAGAATTTTAGGCAATAAAGAGATGGATTGGACGCTTGCACATCAAGAGGAGAAGGATTACTTTCGTCTACAAGTGGTGTCAAGCATGAAGACAATCATGTCCATCATAAGCCAATGCCATCTCGGTAACAAGTATTTAAATTGATTACTATTATGTCTTATAGTCTTGTGTAGGTTATAATGCAATATTAATGAATATCAATTTAGATTACTTGTTATGGCCACTTGCTCTCGCCTCTTATCTTTTCTCTTATTGCAAATCTTGAGCAAGTTAGAAAGTGGCACATTTAGGGGGAGTGTTAATTCATATTCATGTGTACCACATCCCTACGTGTGCCCATATTAATATAAGTGCATATTTATATATTTTCAAAATCAACTATTTAGCCAAAAGTCAAAACTTTTTGTATACTATTACTAATCTTGTGAAAAACTAGTTGAAAAATGTATACAAATGCTTTTGAAAGGTTTTCCAATGGTTTTGTCTTTACAAAAACTAATTTCAAAAGAAAATAAGTTTTAGCCCAAAATCTAGTTACTAGTATCTTGTTTTGGATTTAAACTTATAATTTTCATAGAATTAAAAGTAAAATGATTTTGAAAGTATTTCCAAAATAAAAATCCTAGAGTTGGTCATTCTTAACAATTTTCGTGTTCAAAAGATTTCCAAAAGATCAACCTAGCAAAAGTTATTTGATTTTGAAACTCGCCAGAAAACTATACTTGACCCGTAATGGTCATACTATTGCACTTGGTGAGTTTCATCATTTGAATCAAAATTCTACACAAGAGTTGATTCAAAATAGTATTCTAGACTCATACACAAAATTCAAATCCATATATCTTACCCCATGCTTCATTTGAAGTTTTTTTTTTGTGTTAATTGGATTTGACTTTGCTTCTTCATTTGGACTATTTAGGCTAAAAGTTAAAAATCATATTTAAAAGGCCCAAATTTATGAAAAGCTTTGTAAAAGTATTCTATTATGTATTCCAAAGGATTTACAAGCTTCCAAAAGCAAAATTCTATATTAAAATCTAATTTGGCTCAAAAACGATTTGATTTGAACCAAAAAAGGCCTATTTAGGCATATAGCTCAAATCATGGCATTCGAGTTGGATTTCATCATAAATCTTGGCTAGAAACATTCTTGATACACCAATCTAAGCTATGAAAATCAAAATTGCATGAAATCCAAATTAAATTGCATTTTGAGGCTTTTCGCGAAAATCAATTTCCTTTTATGCCTCAAAGCGTAAATTGCCATATCTTTTGAAATAAAATTGATTCTGGGAAAATTATTTTTGCAAAACCTTTTAATTAGTCCAAAGTTCATCTCTGCAAAATTTCAAATTTTTTGGACTTCATTTGAATCATTTTTGCCAAAAATTACAAAATCGGGGTTTTGACTGCCAGGTTTGTTGGACCGGCCCAGAATGCGATTACCCGGCGTGGCGGTGAAGTCTGAAATTTTTCAGAATTTTCTCGAGGTTTGCTTTGGGATATCTTTTTATTGGAATGTGATTTTTCAAAAATTCTTTTTGGAAAAGTTTCTTATGATCCCAAAGTTCATTTTCGCAAAGTTTCAAAAAGTTTTAACAACGATTTGATCGCGTTTTCAAGTAGTATCAGTTATGAGCACCTTAATTGTCGAAAAGAGTGATTTTCATTTGATCTTTTGAAAAGACAAAACTTGTGCAATTCAAATGCAAATAACTCCATGATTCATTCATTGAATATCTTGGGGAGTTTATTTATATCAAGTTTTGGGCACTTAATTGCTTCCAAGTGATATCATGTCTTTGTTTTGCTCTGATACTCATTCCTTGTGATTGTATTGATCTTTCTTGAGCTTTTGATACCCGTGAGTATTTTGCTCTGAGAATATTGCTCTGATACCCATCGATGTTATCGATAATTCCTTCAAGTGGTATCAATCTTTGTGATTTGATCCTAAGTGGTATCAATTGAGCGTTTATTCACTTCATATGCTTACAAGAGGTATCATTGAGTTTCTCTTCTCTAAATGGTATCTTGGACTTTATTGCTCATTTTCTCTAAGTGATAAAGGAATTCAAATAATCAAATGGTATGCTCATTTCCTCCCTTCCTTTTTAAGTGGTATCATTGAATTCATTTATTTCCTACAAGTGGTATTTCATTGCCTCTTTGTAGCATTATAGTGATACCCACATTTTTGATTAAGATGTTTCCTCTCAAATTAAAATTGTAAGTTCAACCGCTTAAGTTTTCTCTGTGTGAGAGACTTTATGTGTTGAAATACATAAAAGAGGAAAATCTCCTGTTGAGCATTGTTATTCATGAAAATTTGAAATTGCTCATTCCTTTTGGATTTTCAAGCAAAACCCTTGAGATTAATTTTACAAGTGGTATCTATTGTCTCAAGTGGTATCTATTTCTTCTTGGGTTCCTCGTTTGACCCGTTTAGGCAACTTGTTGGATTCTTCAAGAAAATCATATTGAAAATTTGTAAAGCCTAATAAAATGAGGAGTGAATTATTTGAATGTGTTTCAAATAAACCGTGTGATACCCATACTTCATTTTTCATGCTTATCTTTACAAGTGGTATCCATAATTGCAAGCACTTATTCTTCCTTCAAAGTGGTATCCAAAATCCCGAATATGGTCTCCTTTCGAGTTTTTCTTCTTTTGGTATCAGGCCATATTTCAAATGAAAACTTGTTTTATTCCTTGTATATCCTTTTCATTTGGGATTTCATTGCCTATCTTTTTCATTTGGCTTAAGTTTTTCAAATTCCACTCCAAGGTCATTAGTATCCTTTTAAATTCTTGTATGACCTTCATTAGATATAACCCTTGAAAGAAATTGTTAAATGCCAACAAGGGGAGAATAATTGAATAGTCAAAAGGGGGAGAATATTTACAAATGTTTAAATGCCAAAAAGGGGGAAGAATGTATTTCAAGTTAATCTTTTAGTTTTTCCATTTTTGGTGCTTAATGCCAAAAGGGGGAGAATTAGGAAGCTTAATGTCATTTGGTTTAAAAAGTAAGCTTAGTAAGCTTAATATGATTAAGGGGGAGAATTGATTCTCATATGCATTCAAATAGTTTAAATTCTCTCAATATGTTAGTTTTAATCCAAATGTGCTTATTAAGCTTGGATTTGTCATTAATCACCAAAAAGGGGGAGATTGTAAGTTCAACCTTCATTAGTTATGGTTTTGGTGTTAATGACAAATCTAATATCCCTTAATGTGATTTTATTATTAATGACAAATCTTATATCGAGACTAACTTGTTTATTTAGAATATCTTTGATTAGTCTCATCGCATTAAAAGAATGGAAAATCCAAGGTATGTTTGCGTATCCATTCTAGTATTAGTTGCATACTTTGGAGTCAAGTTAAAATATGAATGTCCTCATTATATTAACCACAAAATGTGCATCATGTTTCTCAATCCATATATTACATGGATGCATACACTTAGGGGGAGTTTATAGTTTAACTTGAAAGTCTCTTTGTATTGATCTAATTCTTATTGACACATATAAGGATCAAGACAAAGAAACTAAATACATGAGTATATGAAAACTTGAGTAGTTAATATATACTCATATCAATTTAAATGATAATTTAAATTAAGTTCATTTGTCTTGTTAATCATTAAAGAACATTTCATCATGTGTTGATGGTGTTCCTTGATTAATTAAGGACAAATAAATAGCTCTTAAGTATAATAAAGCATGAGTTGCACTATTGTACTTAAGACACACTTAAATCATTCAAATTGATTTAGGTTGTGCTCAATTGATCTAAAGGCATCCATTATGTGTTAATGGAGTGCAAGAGATAATTGAGACAACCATGCATCTTGGACTAACAAGGTTTATGAGTTGTGATTGAGTTAGGTCCAAAGATGGATGAGATGATAAAGAAGAGGAGTCGAGTGATGATCCCAAGGAGTATCAAGTGAAGATCATAAAGACCCCAAAGGGATTGCTTGTGTGCGCAATGAAGGTATAACTAGATAGGCTAAGGACTTTTGTAGTCTTTGAGTCTAGTTTATCGCCGTACTATTAAGAGGGGTTGTCTCCTAGCTTGAGCTTCATCATGTGTTGATGATCTCAATCCGCGTTCACTCAAGCTCAAATCATTTGGATTTGGTTTTTGCATATGGGTTAACCATTTGGCATGTGTTGCAAATGTGTTAAGTCTATGTTATTGTTTTCAGATTATGCTTTGATTTGCATGTGTTGCAAATAGGATAAGCTAATGCGTTGGCTTTTGCGTGGAGTTCACTTTTGCATGTGTTGCATTAGTTGAAGCTTCACGTTTTGGTTCGCAAAACTATCTTTCTAAAACCGTGAGTTTGCTTGGAGCTAAGTTTTGCATGTGTTGCAAAAGGAGAGAGCTCAAGCATGATTTGATGTTTGTATGTGATTGTATGGAGTTAGAGGCTTGCATGTGTTGCAAATAGAGAGCTCATACATGTGAATTGGTTTTAGTTGAAGTTTGGTTTTGGTGTTGCATGGAACTAGAGAATTGCATGTGTTGCAATTAGAGAGTTCATGCATCTTGATTTTATATTGCTTGGAGCTAGACTTTTGCATGTGTTGCAAAGAGTAGTGCTCAAGCATGAAATGAGTTTATTGCGTTATTTGCAAGTTCACAGTGCGAATAAACCGAGGTTTATGAGTCCGAATCCGAGAGCATGTGAGTGGGGCTTGCAACGGTATTGGCAAGTTGACCGGTCTTGTGTTGACCTTCACATGGCTAGGGGATTAATCTCATAAACTCGAGTTTGATTTGCTTAATACGCTTTTACAAATAGATTTTGAGTTGCTCGTGAAATGTGTTTTCGCTAATTGGAGTTATGGTTTGCAAATGTGTTTTGCAAACGAACTTTGAAGTTATGTGTTTTGATCCTAGAGCATGTGTTGGCATTTGCAAATGTGTTTTGCAATGTGCCAGGGTCATGTGTTGATTCTTACATGGCTAGAGGGTTGATTGCATAAGTTCTCGGTTTGCTTGCGAAATGTGTTTTCGCGAATTTGGTCGATTTCTTTGAGCGTTAGCTAATTTGGTGCAAATGTGTTTTGCATGGGTGTGTGATCATGTGTTGATCATTTATGGGCTCAAGGAATAGTTTTTGAACTTGTCAGAAAAAGATTGCGAAAGAAACAAAAAATTCGGAGCTGTCTCGGGTGTGGGCGGTGCAACCAGCTCATGGGTGGTTGGACCACCCCATGGGTGGTTGGACCGCCCCATGGGTGGTTGGACCGCCCGCCTTGCATGCGTTTTTCCAAGGCGTGGCGGCTGTCAGTGTGTGGCGGCGGTGCGGTGTGCCGTGATCGTGCGGCCGGCCGTGCAAGCGGCAACCGCCGCACCGATATGTTTTCTCCGAACGCTGATTTTCGTGTTTTGCCGATTTTGTGAGGCGGTGCGACGGAGGTGGTCCGGTCGGACGGGCGTGTCTTGTCGGACCGAGGTCGGCCGCCAGATTTTCCAGAGAGTCGCGTTCGGTTTTGCCGAGGATTGAACAGGCGGTGCGACCGGATTTGAGGCGGTTGGACCGGCCTCATGATGCGACGGGAAGAGTGCGGTGCGACGGCCGTGCAACGGTCGGAAAGTCGATCGTTGTTCTCAGGAGGAGCGGTCGGACGGCCGAGGCCCTGGCCGGACCGAAATTCTGTTGCCCATTTCGACCCCCAACGGCTAGTTTTCCTTTGTGGGCTATAAAAGGAGACCTTGGGGGCAGTGGGGAGGTGCTGGTGTTATTGAGAAGTGCTTTGGCTCTTGTGTGAGTATTTGGGAGAGGTGTTGCATGTGTTGCACACTCTCATTTGGTTCTTGAGCTAAAGAGTGAACTAATTGCATGTGTTGCAATTAGGAGTGGGTTTGAGAGGCTCTTGTGCATGTGTTGCACTTGAGTGAGGTCCTTGTGCATGTGTTGCACTTGGTGATCACCGGGAGCGCATTCGTTGTGCTCGGTGAAGTTCAAGCGGAGGAGCGGCTTGTTGCTCTTGGAGGTTGCCGACTCCTAGACGGCGTAGGCGTCGTGCGCGGGAGCTCTCAAGGTGTGAGAAGCCCCGGCAAGTTTGTGAAGGTTCGGGTTGAGCCTACGCGCAAGCGTGAAAAACCACGACTAGTGGAAAGAGGCGGGTGCTCGAGCGGGAGCCGGTCCGAGTGGTTGGGCTAGCCTCAACGTGGACTAGGGGAGACCGGCAAGTCTCCGAACACCACGGAAAAATATCGGTTGTCTCTTGTCTCATTTATATTCAAGCACTTTACATTATTGAATATTTATCAATTGCTTGAATTAGAATTGCTAGTATTATTTAGTTGATCAATTTAGCAATTCTTGTGTAGAGACATAATTTAGATAGTGCACATAGTGAGCCTAGTTGATTTAGGCTTTAATTGTCAAAACCGAGTTTATCGCTTCCGCATTATAATTGTGTAGGTTTTGACATAGGGGTTGATTAGAGCGAATTGTTTAGTGAGCGATCGAATTTTGTAAAACGCCTATTCACCCCCCCTCTAGGCGCATCCTCGACCCTACATATGGTCCTTCGGTGGTAAAAACCTGTAGCGTGCTGTGATCTTGCCTTTGAAGCTGTAGGATCGGATGGCGTCAATCAGAGGGGGGGTGAATGATTGAGCGGAAGCTAAAACAATTTTTTAGTGATTCTTTTAAACCCCCTAAATAACATAGAAAAAATTGCTTCGGTTTGGACAAAAACAGATTAACCTATGTTCACTAAAACAGTAATTGTCGAAGATCCCACCGTTAGATTGAAGTGAAATTTTAACTGTAGAAACTATATTCAATTTCCAAATTAACGCAATAGGAATCACCTTGATCGGATCTACGGATCTAAAGTTATTTTCTTCGCAATTTTACTGAACCAGACACTAGACCAAATAGAAACAGACTGACACACGTTCACAAAAATAATAATTCCCGAAGATCCCACCGTTCGATCAATGTGAAATTTTAACTGAAGAAACTAGACTCAATTCTGAAACTAATGCTATAAAAATCAACTCGATCGGATCTATGGATCTAAAGATATTGGCTTTGTAATTTGACTGTATCAGTAATAACGAGAATTAATCAAACCTTAATTACGAGATTTCGCTTGCACAGCCGCCGGGAGGAACAAAAGCCAAAAGCGAGCTCAACTTCTAGTCGCCTTAATCAATCGCCAAAACCTGCATGCATGCAAACACAAGAAAAAACAACGACGAAGAAGTATAGCAGTGCTCATGCATGCCGCGTGATTCTTGGGCGATGGAGAGCAGCGCTCTGGTGTCGTCGGCGCCGCCACCGGAAACCAACCAGCGCTGGAGGCTCTGGAAAACTTCTAGTCGAAGATGCCAAACGCATCACACATGCATGCGGCGCCGCAAGCCCGACGCGTCCAACCAACTTCTAGTCGCTTTGCCTTCAAGCCGCCGAGCGAATGATCACCAACGCAGGAAAGCAGACAAATTATCTAGTCGCCGTATGCACAGCATGAATGCTCGGCCACTAGAGAACCAAAGGCGCAGCAAACTTCGTATCATGCATGCATGCTCGGCCAAAAGATTGCATGCATGCAGCCACGGACACAGGGGCACGCCAGAAAAAGTGATGGTCGCATAAAAACGGCCGAGCCACAACCGAGCCGCCGCAAAAAGCCTCCGTTGATTAGATTGTTCAGCCACACACCGCCAGAAGCAAAAACACAATCCTTTTATACAACTCAAAACCCTAACTTCTTATTTCTAATACATGTATGTATATCCACCTGGCCCAATAACCCATGGCCCAATATATGCATACAACCCAAAATTCACACATGCACGCGTACGGCCCGCCTGCCGCACTCACGTGACTAACCAGCCTCCGTGCGCACCGTTCTCTAGCCCGAACGCCCCGCATGACATCCTCGACCACCAGGACCTCGATTCCTCCCTGAACCTAGTCCCGAACCTCAGTTCCTCCATGAACCTAGTTCCTGTCCGTCATCGACCACGTTCGCCCTCGAGCAACACCTGCACACGAATAAACAACAAACGAATCCGAGCACAAGTCCACGACTTGACTCAAAGTCAATCCATGCAACCACTCACACGAGCACATTGCATCAAGCAAAAACATCTTCCACAAACAAGTTCAACCCAACTTGATCCACATTAGCTTTATTAACTCTTTTTACCACTTATTCATCACATCAAAATCTCGCCAATTGTTCATCACAAATATATCATGTACCATGATCTTACAATCTCCCCCTTGATGAACATATTGGCAACACCTCTAAAAAGCATGAAACATATATGATAAAAGTAAAGTGTAAAAAGCACAACTCGGCTCAAAAGCACAAGGTGAAAAGAAACATCATCTCCCTTTTGAAGAGAAAAAAAATTCACCACCTTCGACAATAAAAACATTTTCTCTTCTCCCCCTGAATATATGCTTTACTATTTCTCCCCCTTTGACAATGATTTCATCAAGGAAAACAAATGGATGCCAAGACAAGAAAGGATGAGCTCACCCGATCACATAACCTTATAGATCACATAATAAGCATAATACATGAACTTAATATAATTTAACAAGTTAAGGAGTGACATGCATCTCATCCTCAATTCAATCAACTATAGCCAAGTACTAAGCAAAATCTCAGCAGAAAAACAAGGCTAAAAAATGAAGCAACTAACAACTCAGGGCAAGCAAGTAGTTTCAACTCCAATCTAATAAACCAATTTAATCTTTATAATAATAAACTGCATGTGGCATGCTTGAAGTATACTTCTTTTATTTTCTATGAATGGCATGCTTGAAGCATACATCTTATCTTTTAGGGAATGGCATGCTTGAAGCATACATCTTGAAGCATTTGCACTTTTTGATAATTTTAACAAGCTTCTTCTTGCATATTTGAGCACCTTTTTTTTACTTATTCCCTTTTATTTTATTGTAAACATGCAAAGAGATTAAATGATCTATGAAAGAGTAAAGCTGAAAACACACATGCTTCATAGCCCAAATTTGTTAAGGCGATTCATTATCAAGCCTATAGAAGCAAGATATCACAGGGTATTAGCTATAGACAATTAAACCAAGGAATTCGCAATGTCACTTTTAGTTCAAGTAAAGCAATTTAGATTATCATATATCAGCTCAATTACATAATATATAAAGAAATATGATAAAACAAGCTCATCAAGTAAAAGACTTGGCATAGAAACTCCCCCTCAAAACAGGCTCATGGGATGCACAACTCCCAACTCTCCTCTCAAAAAAGCAAATCGAGAAGCATCAAGTGGTTTTGTGAAAATATCAGCAATTTGCAAATCAGAATCAACAAAATGCAACACAACATCTCTCTTTTTCACATGATCTCGTAGGAAGTGATAGCGAATATCAATATGCATTGTTCGAGAATGGTGCACTGGATTTTTAGCAATATTAATAGCACTAGTGTTATCACAGAAAAGTAGAACACTATCTAAAATTAATCCAAAATCCTTTAAATTTGATATCATCCAAAGCACTTGTGCACAACATGCAGCAGCAGCAACATATTCAGATTCAACAGTTGAGAGAACAACAGAGACTTATTTTCTAGATGTTGGACATGAAAAATCACCTTTAAACAAACGACCAATGCGAGTGATGTTGCATACTAGATTTTTTGAAACATCTAATATACGACAAGAGTTTTTCTTAAATCTCACCTCAAGATCTTCATCAAGCAACTGAGAAATTGAGAGCAAATTATACTTGAGCTTACTTACCAAAGCTACATCCTTGAGAATGAAGTTTTCATTGACTCGCACAATTCCTTTTCCAAGAATCCGTCCCTTTGTGTTGTCGCCAAAAGTGATGACCTCATCACTTGAACTTTGTGTGAGGGAGGAGAACCATTTTGAATCACCAAATATATGACGTGAACATCCGTAATCTATGAATCATATGTTCTCCTTCCTCTCGCACAACCTACACAAAAGAGAATGTCGAGGTCTCGATCAAGGTTAGATAAAAGAAATTTAGGAATCCAAAGATTGAGACATTCGACTAGCGTAACCAAGAGGGCATAAAAGCACGAATTAAATCCGCACCACCTTTACCTTTCGAATTTGGGTGCACCCGTCCGAACGGCCACTTACCTGCTGTCGATCGGTGCTGCTTGATCCAAAAGTGGCTTTTGCCACCTAGACTTTGCAAAATATCTTACCTGTCATTTTTCGCTTTTCTTGCAAGTCTAAAGCGTAATGAACTAAATGACCATCTTTACCACAAGAAGAGCAATTGTACTTCACAGTGGTGTTGTTTTAGAAGATGAAGTAATTGCACTAGTTGTGGACAAATTAGACATAAAACCAAAGAGATTTAAAATGGTCTTTTAGGTTCGGTTTAACCTCAAATTTACCACTTTTAGTTACATTCAACAATGTTGGTGGATGAGATTTAGAATAAGCATGTGCATCAAAGCCTAGTCCTTTATTATATGTGCTTACCTGGATGTGTCCAAAATCATGTTGAGGTTCTTTTTACCATTAGAAAAACGTTGCAATGAGCTTTGAAGATAAGCAACCTCTTTTGTTAAAGAAACACAATTATCACAAATATTATCAACAATGCCTTTTTGTTTATGCGACAATTGGAGCAGAAGAAACTTCATGTTGAAGCATGTCACATTGCAATTGATCAACTCTACCATAAGCATTTTTCAATTTTAACTCAAGCGAGGAACATTTAGAACAAGGCAAATTTGAATCAAGCTTGACACTGGCAGCACACTTAGCATTCTTAAGTTGTTTGAATTTTCTAGAACATAAAGCATTTACCAAAGAACTAGCATATAAGGCAACTTTTATCTTTTTCAAATAGTTCTTGGTAAGAAACAATTCATCAACAACATGAGCATGCATAGCGGTACCAAAAGTAAAACAAGTTTCAAATTTATCATTCTTTGCAATTTGATCATCGAGTTTATGAAGAGTAGAAGCATGGACATTCCTTAAGGCAATAACTTCAGATTGTAACACATCACAAGATTTGCAAGAATCATCATCGGGAATTAAAGATCTAAGCCTTACAATTTCAGAATTGGAACTATCAATTTCTAGATCTTTTTCTTTAAGAGCCTTCTTAGACTTTTTAAGTTCTGAAGCTAATTTAACCATGGCATACTCAAGCTCATCATAAGAAGGTCTCACCTCATCAAGATCGGAGTCATTGTCGCTATCCCTTCCAGTCATGAAACACATGCCGGTGAAGTCATCATCGGAATCTCCCTTCTTGTCCTTCTTCTTGTCATGTGACTCATTATCACTCTCAAAGTCTACATCGCTAAGATCACACTCCTCTATGGCGGCTAAGACTTTCTTAGCAACTTTTCGAACATTGGAGCGCCTAGGGGTAGTGCGTCTTGAGTTGCGTTGCGCTGGTTCCCTTTCTTCCTTCTTCTTCAACTTGGAACAATTTGCTTTAATATGCCCGGGAAGGCCACACTCAAAGCAATTGAAGGACCCCGAAGTTGTGCCTCCACGCCTCCTCATCCTCATATTGTTGAGTGCTTTAAAAGCACGTGAGGAAATGAGCACAAGATCTTCTTCAGGAAGCATCTCAAACTGTTCATCTGAAAAATAAGCTAATGCAGACAAGGAAACAAAAGATGGTAATCTAGACGAAGTGCTGGGGTTAGCAACAAGTGCATGTGTAGAGGACTTATCATCTCTAGGTGACAAAGAATCCATCTTATAAGTTTTCAGCCTAGAATAAAGATCATCCATGGTCAAAGTATCCAAATTAACAGTTTGATTAATTGCCGTAACAACCATGCGCCATTCAGGACTAAGAGATCTCAAAATTTTACTAGCATTATCCTCAACTGGATTACTAACTCCAACACCACGCAAATTGCACAAGATTTTCTCAAATCGAGAGAAAAGATCATCAATTGATTCACCTGGTCTCATTACAAAATCAGAAAAGTCCTTTTGGTAAATATTTTTGCGCACTTTCTTAATCTTAGTAGAACCTTCATGATAGTCACATAATGTCTTCCAAACTGAATATGCAGAACGTAAATGAGAAACTCGATCAAATTCTTTTTCAGAAATTCCTTGAAAAATCAAGTTTTTAGCTTTAGCATTCAAATCAACGTCTACTTTATTATCATTAGTAACTATATCAGGAACATCATATGCAGTAGAAACTTTGCGCCAAACATCATTACCTTGAGTTTCAATATAGGATTGCATGCGACTTTTTCAATAAGAAAAATTTGAATCATTAAGCATAGGGGGACGATTAACATATTTATCTGACGCCATACCTTAACCTAGCTCTAATACCACTTGTAGGATCGGATAGCGTCAATCAGAGGGGGGGTGAATGATTGAGCGGAAGCTAAAACAATTTTTTAGTGATTCTTTTAAACCCCCTAAATAACATAGAAAAAATTGCTTCGGTTTGGACAAAAACAGATTAACCTATGTTCACTAAAACAGTAATTATCGAAGATCCCACCGTTAGATTGAAGTGAAATTTTAACTGTAGAAACTATATTCAATTTCCAAATTAACGCAATAGGAATCAACTTGATCGGATCTACGGATCTAAAGTTATTTTCTTCGCAATTTTACTG